>OV651820.1:45277319-45307319 GCA_927349885.1 Psylliodes chrysocephalus | reverse complement strand
TCACAATTCTGCCTTGAATGCAATTACGAATTAATATAAAAAAATTATATGTGTTACGGTTAAAGTGTTTACTCAGTTAGTTTATAGACTAGCTGGATAGTATACAAACTGTGCGAATGTCTGGCTATTTTAATGGAAAATTATATTTCCTAACTAAAATAGGTATGAATATTGGTTGGTTTACAAACAATACAAGATTTATTGTCAAAGTACAAACCATAAGAAAAGTACACAAATTAACCGGTAGTTTAAAAACTAAGCACAGTATTTGGATAAGGTGTGAACTTAATATTCTTATTTTTACACCCGTCGAACCCTCCATGCTATCACCCTAATCAGTCTGTTGCTTGGTGGCAGTGCAGCTTACGGCTTATTGTACTACCATTTAAAAGTCCAGTTACTTTCCCATTCGCCAATTCACAACCTCATTCATTGTTATTAATTCCATGTCGTCGATGATTAAACGTCACATGGTGACACGGCCCATGGTGAAACCTCCCAGTGGTCACTTATCCACGACTTGACCGGAGAGATCACTGATTAACTCTTGCGAGAATATGAATACACTCTAATATCGCGGCTAACCTCTGCGGCTACTTAATATTTACAGTATTATATAATAACTAACTTTTCGGTTAGTATGTGTACTGACCAATCCCTTTTGGTTAATTTATTAAATAAGTGAGGTTAATTAATGTTTAAGTGTTATGTGTTGTTTGCTGCGAATTCTTGAGACATTTGTTTAAGAATAGAAATATGGTTATTAAAAATGAATGAGCAGCAACAATTTAAAAACCTACTTTTGGAAGTTTGCGAGCAGAAGTCGCAAAATTCAGAATTAATGAATGACAGTGATTATAAAGAACTTAATATTTTATGTTACTTTTGATTTGTTTTACTTATTTTTTCATAGTACAATGTTTTGTTGTATCTATAAAAAATAAACTTTATTTTTGACCAAGAAATATTTTACTTTCGTAAACCATGGGCGAAGTTATGTCATCAGATCTGGGGGGGCTAAAGCCCTAGCCCTAGTCATATAATATATAATAGTTCTAGAGGTATACCTACTGAAGTTAAGTAAAAAAATTCTGGCGAATCTATGAAAATGGATAATATATCATATATCGATTCTAAACAAAGTTTTGCAAAATTTCAATATTGTGAATTTGTAGATATCTATTTATGGTAAAAAATTAATTTTACGACTTGTACTTGGAAAATAATAAATACTTCAGTTTTGAATTTGACATTAACACCATATAGATTGCAATTTGCTGAGGACTTTTTAGCAGATTTCATTTTTAACATAAACACTATCACATACTAAAAGAAATAAACAAAAAAGCTAAAAAGTAAGAAAAACTCGAATTATAATTGATACAAATTAAAATGTAAACAATGAACACGTTGCCAAATGATGAACTGATTTTAAAACAAAATTAATAAATGAACTGAAATTAAAAAAAAATTAATATAATAAATCGGTTTTATAAAAAAGTCCTTAAATAAATATAGAGTATGATTACATATTACTATACAGAAATTTTGATTCTTAAATAAAAGGTCTTATCCACTTCTTCAAGAGCTAAAATCCGACGACCGTAGCGAAATTTTGAAACTTCTGGCAACACTGAACGATATCCTACTTATAGGGACCTTCTACAAATTTCCTCCAGAGGGCGTATCACTTAGCTTGAATCGCGAATAAAGATCCTTCCAATTATATCTTCTCAAGGAAGTGTAGGATTTGAAGTAGCTTCAAGTTAGGTAATCTCCCTCTTCTATTTGATATGCTCCTAGGTATAGTGCCCTTGGATTCTGAAGTGCTACACATTTAGTTAGAATGTGAATGAAGATTTTTTCCTCCTCCTCACAAATTCTGCACTATCTTCTACTACTCTCAGTTTACTAAGGTGTCATTTTAGTTGGCAATGTCCAGTAAGGATCCCTGTTACAAGTGTTCTCACTACTAGAAAAATGTATATTATGATAACAGCTTAAAATACAATCTGGCTAATGTGGAACACCCCGAAAGCCTTGCCAGACTCGTCTAATGACCGTCAGGCGTGCTAAATTCGACACGTTCGATTACTATTCCTCTCCTCGTTTAACTACCTGGCTTGTCTGGTCCGACCGAAATACGGTTTTATAACCGAAACAGAAACCAAATTTCGGCTCCTTTCTTAGTTTAGGCCGAAACAGAAACAAGAACTTTCTTTTAAGGCAATCTCTTATTGAAATTTGCAATATCTCATTGTAATCCTTGTTTTAGACTAATTAACTCGTATTATAAATTTTAGCTACATTTACTTATTACCGATTTATTTATGTGATCAAATTTATTGACATGTTCACTTGAAACAAAGCAGAGAAGTTTGTGTGTACGTGCACTGTGTAGGAATGGCACCCGGCACAGTCGCCATTGTGCCGGACACAACCAGTTGTAATATGAAAACTTTTAAAAGTAGTTTCGCTGTCGGCTGCAGTTTCGGCCAGTTTTCCGCCGAAACCGAAACTGTAGTCGAAACTATTATTTAAAGCCAAAGTTGACCGAAACCGTAACCGAACCTTCGGTCGGACACTACCTGTGAGTCTGGCAGGCCTCCGTAATTGTAATTGTCAGCCAGACGTGTATTTTCACTTACGAATATTTTGAAATTTATCCTAAGTAGATGGATAATGTTCTTAAAATATGCGTGAGTGTGCAAACATTTACTGATAATAATTTAGGCACGTTTGGTATTGGGTAAGAAAGTTTTACACCAAAATATCCAAATTTCAAAACTTGACAGACATGATCAAATTTTCAAAGGTAGCCATACCACAGAATATAAAACATATGTTTTATATGCTGTAGCCATACCATGACCATTTGTCATATTTGAAGTCGTTTAGTTGACGCGAAAAACCTAATTATTATTTTACATAAAATAAATGTAGTGTATTTCTACCTAGTTATAATTGGTATTAAATAAAATATTAACCACTGAAATGGCAATTTTTTTATATGCATCAAAGAGCTGTTAAAAAAATGTTCAGTATAATTTCGTTCAGGGTACCCACCAAAAGAAAAATTTCCGGAAATTTTTCTGGTTGTCATGGAAGTGTTTTAAAATAACAGCAGTTAATTGGCTATAAAATGGAGGTGTAAAATTATAATTTAATCTATCACGTGACAAATTTTCAAGCCCGGGAAAATAAAAGCAAAAATATTATATTTTTCCATTTAGAAGATATTACCAGACTCATTAGCCAATTTCGTAAATCAGCCAGACTTATTATTATAAACAGTTCATGATTGTATCAATTTATATGCTCAATTTTCTGCCACACTCACTTTCCACTATCTGAGATAATCCAACTGCTATTTTTATAAGCTTTATGTTCTAGTTTAGTAAATGTAAAATAATTATGACTGGGAAAATAAGTGTCACAATCAAAAATTTTGTTTTTTGTCACTAAGAGAACAGTTTATTTTTCATATATGTTTAAATGCATTCATGAGACGACCATGGCGAAAAGACACTGCATGTTTTCATGGTGATACGTCCATCAGTAAAAAAAAATTAATTAATCAAAAATTTGTAAAAATGTCATATCAAAATAATATTTTGTAAAACGTTCAAAAATAAAGTTCTCATTATATCTAAAGGTCCTTCGAGTGGAAAAATGAATACGAAAAAAATTCACTGCCTCCTGAACTGAATGTAAAATTGCAGAATCAATCAAATGGCACGATTCTTTTTATTTTTTAATTTCTGTTCTGAAATCTGAAATGTTTGGGTGGATGTGCGATAAATGTTCGAATTATTTTTGGGGGGGCTAATTTGATTTTTGGCTTAACCCCCCTTAACTTCGCCCATGTCGTAAACTAAATTAACCAAAGAAGATTGGTCAGTTTAAATCTAACAGACGAGTCAGTTATTATGTGTTAGTAAGATAATTAAATTTGCACTCTATCGAAATACTGTAAATAGTTTTTAAACTAGCCTAAAACACTGGTTATTTTGTGTACTTTTTTTGTGGTTTGTGCTTTGTCGATAAATCTTATATAGTTTGTAACCCAGCTGGATTGTTATAGAAACGAACCAATATTTATAGCTAATTTAGTAAAAATATGATTTTTCATCAAAATAGCCAGACATTTGGATAGTTTTAATACTATCCAGCTAGTCTATAAACTAACCAAGTAAATACTTTCAGGGCCGCCTAGAGCCAGGTCGGGCCCCGGGACAATTATCTACATCGGGCCCTGTGACAAAAACTTTTCGTTTTCTACAAAAAAAAACCCCTTGTCTCGATGAAATTTTCTCCGTACCTCCATTACTTCTTCTAAAAAAAAAAAAAAAAAAAAAAAAGCGGAAACAGAAAACCCTATTGTCGGGCGGGCCCCCCTTATAGCGCTGCAAGGCCCCCATTTGAGCCCGGGCCCCGGGAATTAGTCCCGGCTACCCCCCCCCCTTTAGTTGGGCCTGAATACTTTAACCTTTAACTTTTACCTTTAACCTTTATATTTTAGAGTAAGGGTATCTACTGATACACTTGGTGCATGAACAGCAATTTTTTGTGTGTCTTTGTGAACATAAAGTAGGTACCCTATTGTATATTTGGCAAATAAGTAATAAAAACAAGATAATGAACTAGTATAATATACAAACATTTAAATGTACATTAACCATTAGTAGATAATTTATTTAATGAAATCAACTTGGAGAAAATGACTTTTTTGAATAATTAGCTGTATTATGATATTTGGTTGCGTTATATCAAGATACTATCGCTTTATGACAGTTTTATTATACCTAAATTGTAGAAACAGTAGGGGAAATAATTAAAATGTAGTTTTTATCTTCCCTTCCTAATTTCATATGTAGTCATTAGAGACAAAATAATAGTTTATTATTTAGATGAATATGTTAACCTCGTTTATCTGAGCAGTATTTATACAGGGTGTTATTGAAATACACGTACATATTAAAACTGGGTATTGCGCAGATCCCCACTGAATGTAGAAAAATATTATTTTTTAAAAATACCCCTTATTAAGGGAGTTATTAATTTTTGAAAATTAATTCTAAAACAAACGTACTTCACTGATATGTTAAGGATGACCTATATAAATTAGATTTATTTACCTATTTTAAACATCAACAGTAATTAATATGCAATTTTTTGTCAGATGATAAGAAAACTAGTCTTGTAAGAAATAACCATGTTGCCAAGATTTTCGAATTAATTTCTATTTCCAAAGACTGGTTTTTACTACCCTCGTTATCAAAAAACTAGAATATTTGATAAATGATTGTTTTTAAACTATACATTTTTGAAACTATAGATTATTAAAATTTTAGTTGATTTACGAATCTGGCTAACACGAGCGCGTCATTTCCAAGTTGGTAAAAAGTGTTGTTACGATTACTTTTAAATATTTTTTTACGATGCCACTATTTACGAATATTGAACTAACGGATATAGTGCTGGTTTATGGGACAGCTGGAGAAAATTCTCGGCAAGCACAAATCCTGTATCGCGAACGGTTTCCAAATCGGAGAATTCCGGACTGTCGTACGTTTATTTCAACTGTTCAGCATCTAAGAGACCATGGAAAATTTGAGAGTGTCAATGCAGATCGAGGGAGAACAAGAACACAAAGAACATTGGCGGCCGAAGAAGAAATATTGGAAGCTGTTGAAAACCGGCCTCAATTAAGTTGTAGAAGACTAGGTCTTGAAATTGGAGTGTCCTCATTTGTTGTGTGGCGGACACTTAAAGAACAAGGTTTACATCCTTATCATATCCAAAAAGTCCAGGCCTTATATCCAGGTGATGAAGAAAAGAGAGTGGAGTTTTGTGAATGGATGATTCAAAAATGTGTTGATATTCCTGATTTTCTAAAAATATTATTGTATACTGACGAGGCTTCATTCACTCGTGATGGCGTATTCAATATGCACAATACGCATATTTGGAGTGATGAAAATCCTCACGCCATTAGGGAAACTGGGCATCAAAGAAAATTTTCAATAAATGTTTGGGCTGTCATAATAGATCAGTATTTAATCGGGCCTTATGTTCTCCCGAACAGATCAAATGGGCCAGGATATCTCCACTTTTTAGAAGATATTTTGCCAGTACTCCTAGAAGAGATACCGTTACAATTAAGGCAACGGATGTGGTACCTACTAGATGGCGCTCCTCCTCACTTTGATTTAAACGTACGGCAGTTTTTGAACATTAGATTTCCTCAAAAGTGGATAGGCAGAAATGGACCTACTAAGTGGCCTCCGAGATCTCCGGACTTAAATCCATGCGATTTCTTTTTGTGGGGTCACATGAAACAACTGGTTTATAATGAAACTATTAAAGGTGTTGAACAATTAACCAATAAAGTTAATGCGGTAGCCGAGGAACTACGACAAAATCCAAGACTAATTTCTAATGTTCAAAGTTCTTTGGAAAGACGATTGCAAGTGTGTGTAAATAATAATGGACGGCATTTTGAACAATTACTGTAATAAACTTTATTTTGAATTAATTGGTTTTGCTACGGCAATAGTGCAATTTCTATGGCTAAGTTCAATTTCGATTTATTTTACTTCTTTAAATATGGAAACTAGTAGGTTGGAAAAGGGGACTCTTCCCCAATATTTAAATTTTAGAATTTGAAGTTAAAATTGGTGCCAATCGTTTTTGGTCATTACATACTATTCCCCATTTTAATATGTACGTGTATTTCAATAACACCCTGTATAAATAAGTAATGTTCTAATAGTAGGTAGAGAAAACAAGACATTTACAGTGTGAACTAACACCTGTAGTTTTTCCCATTATTTCAAGCAGTAGGTATTTTTTCCCTAAACATTTTCCGAATGTTTTAAAACTTATTGTTCTTACATATTGATATTCTAAATGTGGACTTTGTCACCTCGCGTTATCATGTATAAAAAAAATTCCATTAAATATCCCGTTTGAAGATTATTTTGCGAGTAATAATAACATAATTATTTAAACTAGATCAAATTTCCTGTAAGATCTGTATCTGTAAGGTGTGGAGGGTGGGTTATCCCACGGCACTTAGTTGACAACGTCTCCAAGAGTTGTTTCTCTTATATTGGCCGGTACTCGCTTAACACAAATATTCTAATAAATGAGAACGTCGTGCAATCGTAAAGGATATGCTCGATGGTCTCGCATCCCCTGCAGACTGCGGATTCTGGCAGCTTCATGATACGGAAATGTTTCCTTACTTGGTAATAACCAGTCAGAATGCCTCTGATCAGGCGCAGATTCTGTTTAGTCATAGTAAAGTATTTGTTTGCTGTAATGTTGTCAGGATAACTTAAAAGCTCCCGGGCTCCTTGAATTTTACAAGGGAATGTTATTTAATTAGGTCTGTAGCCCTTAAATGTGCACAGCGAGACGATGACAATGACGATGAAGTAATCTCTATAGGAGACAGCTCACAATGTCAAGGGGAAGAACGGACATCACCCCTGAACAATGGCACGTGATCGAAGAGAAACACAAAATAGCCAAAAAGGATTACAGAAGAGAAATAAACACGTCAAAGAAGGAAAAATAGAGAGAGATATGTACAGAGCCAGAGGAGGACGTAAGGGGTCAAGGTTATAAAATCGCTACCAAACACATAAGGAATCAAAATCAAGCCTACGAGCTTGCCAAACAAAAAAAGAGGATAATAATTAACGAACTCTTCAAAGATTGCAATGGGGAAAGCAAGCCCGGGAGACGATACAGAATTACGACACATTTACAATCGAAGAATTAAATGCCTCCTCCGTCTCGGGAATAAAAACTGAGAAATCACCAGAACCAGATGGAATTACCCCGGAAACCATAAAAGCGACCACGAAAGTGATTCCACAAGAATTTCTATAGAACTACATAGCTAAAACACAGATATTCCCGACTGCCTGGAAAAAAGCAAGGGTAGCTCTTATCCCGAAAGGAATGGTGGAGGACCTTAAATACCGACCGATCTCCATCTTGGATGTATAAGGTAAACTCTTAAAACACTTGGTCAAAATAAAACTCGAAGATTATCTGAAACTTTCCGAATCCCAATACGGATACTAAAAAGAGGAATCAACGGTGGAAGCGGTGGAAGCCGTAATCGGGGACAGGCAATGTTCTATATCGACGTGAAAAACGCATGTACTCCTTGAAAAAGGCTACGGAAAAAGTAACTCCAGAATGGTTAGTGAACATAATTAGGAACTACTTCGAAGACAGACACATCACCGTAGCAAGATAAAGCAAAAAAATGTCTCAGGGCCTTCCACAAAGGTTTGTATATGGAATTCCTCCCAGGCTGAAGCTGAAGCGTACGCCGACTATCTCACCTTGATCGTAAGAACAGGTTCTAAATATGGTCCACATCGAGAAGACAAATAGCTCCTTAAATATGATCATCGAGTGGATGGAAATAAACTACATATCAATAGCACATTAGAAAACCGAATCAGTTATATTCAAGGGACCCAAAGAGGAATTAGCTTCAATATAAGAAATACTAAGATGATTCCCACAAAAAGCGCCAGATGTCTAGGAATCTATATTAACGATAAGCTCATCTTCAATGAGCACACGTTGAAAATAATCGAGAAGGTCAAACATGCCAAACATAAGGGAACCCACACATGCGAACAAAGAGCTACTAAGCCACGTGGCACATTCAATTCTCTTTTACGGAGCTCCAGTATGGCACAGAATCTCAAGTATCAAGCTATAGAACAACAAGCTCTAAGGACTTCAGAGAAGAATGCTAATCAAGGTAGCTAGGCGCTTGTTGCACGATTTCGTGTAATGTGGCAAACGTGATCTCTGGGACTGATGGTACAAGAAAAGGAAGAGAAGAATAAATTACCGAGATAATCAGGAGGGAAGAGACTCTACGGACTATAGAGTTATGGCAAAATGTAGGGAATGATACTGTACAAGTTGCGCAATGAACCAAAATACTTATCAAAAATCTAAATACCTGGCTCACGTGCAACCATCTCAGAACAGAATTCTACATCACACAGCTTCTGTGGACACGGTTCGTTATGGGCATATAGTTACAGGATCAACTGATCTAAATTTTATCTATTGTAGAAAAGAAGATACGCCCGAAAATGCCATTTTTAGGTGCACACGATGGAGAACACAACGGAGTAGTATAGATGAAATGAACCACCTAACCGCACAGTGAAAGCCATGATAGAGACTAGGAGAAATGGGACAAGATAGGAGACCTTATTAAAAAAGAATGGAGAGAAAAGTGGAAGAGAAGAAAGACTACCAGGAAATGGGGGGAACTTAGAGAAGCGGCCAGAATGCTCTGACGAAATAACCGGAAATTGAATTCGGAGCATTTTACAAAGGTCCTTGGAAAAATTGGAGTTTTAGTGGGTAATGCGTATGGAGGAGTTTCTCACTCGATGTCCTGCACAGGGGTGCGTAAAAGCAGTTATCCACCAAAAAAGGTCTGTAAAACGATATTGTGAGTCCAATAGAAGGGCCAGGTCCAAAAACAATTTGCTTGGCTGCCTTCTTGGCTAGTGAATCAGCAAGACAAATACTTTTTGATGTGGCGTGACCTTTGATCCATCTTAATTTGACCACATTGTTAGTGGATACTTTGACAAAGCTTCGTGACATTCTAGTACTAACTCTGAAAAAATTCTTAGTCTGTTCAGGGTGAGCAGGTCTTGACTGCTCTCTATATAAATGAGTATGTTCCTTCCAGTGATAGTTTCTGGTGATTTCTTTTGCTGCTATGAGAATCCTCGAAGCTCGGTTTAAACTACACTGGCAATATTGCTCACAGCTCTTTTTTGTTTTAGATCCGTCGGTGTAGATATGAATCGTACCTGTCACTTCCGGAACTTCTATTTGTTATGTTATATTTTTATATGCCAAAACAGCGTCTCACCTCACCAGATCCTACATCAGGTTGTATTCCAACCGTGCGTAGGAGTGTCATTGTCATCAGAGCAACTTGCTTGATGTAAATTTCAAGAATAGTAAGACTAAGAGTAAGAATATTTTCCATGACTTTAGTTGGTCTGGCTTTCATGGCTCCTGTTATGTTGAGACATGCTGTTCTTTGAATTTGTTCTAGTTTGCATATAGCTGTCAATTTTTTGATTTTCGCACCCAGACAACTGCACTATATGTTAGCATAGGTCTTATGATGGCGGTGTTAGTTAATGCGACGACTCTGGGGGAGGAACCCTAGGTGCTCCCTACGATCTAAGTGTGAGTTCTAACTTGCTGTCAAAGGTGAGACCTAGGTATTTCACCTATGTTACAAAGTTTAGTTTCGTGTTCAGGAGCTTTAGAGGTTTTAATTTCATTTAACTCATACTTTTCGTCCCCGTGAAAAGGACCAATTATGTTTTCTCGGGATTGATTGACAGTAAATGATCCTTGTACCACCGTTTTATAATTTTAAGGACTGTTTGCATTCTTTGGCAGAGTATATTCTTTAAATTCCCTGTTTGCAGAATAACCAGGTTATCTACATACGCTATTGTGTATACTGACTGGCATTCATAAGGCGGTTGATGAGGGTGTCGAGGACCAATATTAATGCAAATACCTAATTATGATAATATATAAACCTTAATCAATAGACTACCTTTAGTGCAAGGTATTTGTCATCTGATGGTTTAGTAAGAAAATAAATAATATTTTCGTCAGATAGTACTAGCTTTTTTGTTTAAATAACTTCACTATTTCCCTTTAGTAAGCATTGAATAATGGGTCCGTTAGTGCTGAGGATTTACATTTTGTCGATAACAGATTCTGAATACCATTTTATGTTTTTTTTTCCTTTGACTAATTTAAGGGAGATTCATAGCTGCCACATAAAATGTTTGGTTTTTTTTCTTTGACGCAATTTCAGCAGTTTCTTTTACTTCTGACGGAGTTAAAGACATTTCATTTCCATTTTCGGATTGCATGGTACAATGTACGATTTTTCTCTCTATTGGAACAAACTTTAAATCCAGAAAAATGTATTGACTTTAAATATTTCTGTACTGTTCAAAATGAAAACTTTGATTTACCTAAAGCAGAACCGATATACCGACACCCAGTAACAATACTTATAAATATACAGATTGCCTCCGAAAACTTTTCAACTTTTTCCTGAATTTGAAGTTGTGTGCCAAGGCATTTCGAGAGAGCGGGGTTTCAAAAAGGCACTAAATAGAGCGAACTGAAACTGGTCGGTAATGAATAATGTAACAGCGGGCGTTGTAAAGAAACAAGGCTTCTAGCGTGATTGAGAGATCGAGAGGAAGGCCCAGAATATAAAAAGGAGATCAGAAATCGTTCTGCGGGCGACAAAAACTGATAAATATCCCCGAGATTTACGTGAATCCTCCACCGAAACTTTCATAACGTATTATATAGGAGAAAAGTTGTTTAATGTCGGTTGTCTACATTGAATCCAAGCTGAAAAGTTTTCAAACGGACTAAATGTTAAATAAAGATTTTATTCAGGAAATGGAAATATAAATAGACACTGTTACACAATAGTTTCAAAAATTTCATTGAGAAGCAATAAAATTGAAGGTGTGATTTTGTGTATATGTGAGTAAGAGAACGGCATTAGATTAATTCTTTTTGCCAAAAAATGAGAAATATCTGTAAGAAAGTTTATTAAAATGCTTTGCAAAACCGAATCAAGTATATTAATAGGTTAATTTATGATAGAAACTTTGTAATACATATATAATCAGTGCAAATAACTACGTGATATTATTATAAGGCGCGAATACATATAACATACTTCCAAGACGAGGCCCTACGAGAAGGGGGACGAATTCCCCGAGGCTGGCAGCTTTAGAGAGTACTCACCGCAATTTTGTGCTGTATTGGTTTATTTTAAAAGGTAATATAAAGAGATGAAGACAATTTTCTTATAGATGAGGATGCAGACAAATTGTGGCTCCCTTTTTTAGGGCTTCATTCCCTTAAGTCTATTTATTTTAGGTCTTTTTAAATTGTTAATAGGTATTATTCACTTCATAATTTTGTTAATTTTTTTTTTGCGAAATTAGAACTAATCGGCAGAGTCAAAATTACATTTTTTTTAACGACTCGTCAACTTTTTCATTGCACAACTAACAAACCAGAGACATTGTGCTCGGCAAAATAAACATTTAAGTATTCCGACATACACACAGTATCCTCAGAATTTAAATAATTACATTTTTGCACTGATTGTTTAAGGGACCACATTATTGGACATTTTTCATTAATGGTAAACATAACGGTCAATAATAATAAGATTATTTCAAAATCAAGTTATTGTTTTTCACTTGCATATAATTCCTAATTCTAGAATCAGAGAATTACGTAAATATTTTATTTATTTAATTAGAGAGAATTATACCCCACAATAATTCATGCATTACTAAACTAGAACTTTCTATGAGCTCGCACGCTCGCAGGTCATAGTAGAGGTAGTAGTTGTATACAAAATATAGAGATGGATGTTCACTAGCAGTGCTTATAGCCTATGGCTCATATAATTTTTTCCTAATCTATATAAAAATAATGATCGATAGAAGATAGATAAACAAGTTTACAAGACGAGTGTGAATAAGAGAGTTTTGAAAGGGCTGACCTCAGCGGAAGTACCTCAATCAGATTGAGGACGTTTTTAGCAAATGCCAACTTACCCTAATTAAGCAACAATGTACCTACCTATATAGTTTTAGATTAAAAAATTAGGCTCTCAAAAGAAATTTCAGTCGTTTAATTGTTGCTATTTGGCTCTGTTGACTAATGAGTTTGTCGACCACTAGTCTAAGATATCTACATAGTGTTATATAGCTGTCAGTTCCGACTGGCATGTTTTCGACTTGGGCCCAAAGATTCAAGCATCGCCTCCTTTATTGGTTTCTGAACCATCTGTATGCGGTCCCTGTTTCCAGGATTATTAGACTGGTACTTGGATTTAAAAATGTCTTCTAAATTTGTATGTGTTTATGGCTATATTAGTAAACATTCCTATAATTTTATCGTTTTAACTTTACTATCTGTATAAAAATAAGGAAACTAGGATTCATGATTTTTTCGACGAGTTTTCGATGAATCTTTACGTTTTGTGGTCAACTGAATCTGTTTTGACTATTTTCGCGATGATGTCTGTGTCTGTGTATGTGCCTGTATACTCGATAACTCATGAACGAATACAGACAAAAACACGAAATCTTATACTTAAGTCGGAACATCTTGTATGGTCAACGCTGTGTAGTTGGTTTATTGCGTTTTGTCTCAGCATTAATGAGGTTTATTGGTGCCTACCTGCATTGTTGCAATTACGTGTGGCCCCATTTTTCCCCACATATTCATCTACAGCTTACGATAGCTATCGTAGTTTTATATGCAAGTTTTGGAGATGTTGATTCAGCTTTTGATCAAATATAACTTCCAGATATTTAGTTTCAGTGACAAATGTAATAACTAATAACCATGGTATTCCTAGTGGTCTTAGTTCTGAAAGTATCCGTTTTTTGTGAATGGTGCAACTGTTGTTTTTTGTGCATTAATGGGTAATTTTTGCATTTTGCACCAGTTGTTCACTCTCTTTAGAGCTGTTTAAGGGGGCTCCGAGACTGTGCCTGCGCCTGCATATCGTTCCCTGACGATAATTGCTAAGTCGTCTGCATATCATAAACCTTGGTAGCCTTTTTTGGACATTATTTTGAGTAGGTCGTCTACTAGAACTGACCTAAACTTGAAGATAATATTCGTCCTTGTGATCAGCCCAGTGTAACTTTTGCCTGTATGATTGCCTTTCCTAGAGTTAATGTTATAGTCCTTTTCTATAGGCTTGCATTGTCCAAAGGCATATTGCGACTAAGAAGTTTTTCTCTTCTAGAGCTGTCGTTATTGATTTGGTGAATGCATTATTAAAATATCCTTCGATATCTAAGAAAGTGTCTATCGCGATTTTTTGTCATCTATCGACTTTGTAAGAATCTGGTTTAGATCGTTCAGCGCAAGGTCTGTCGACTTTCCTGTCTGGAATACATATTGATTGAAATGAAGAGGATTTGTTTCTAATATTCCATTCCTTTAACGTAACAAGACAATCATTAAGGCCCATCCATCATTAATTAAAATAATACTGATAATTATTTGTAGTTCACATGACTTGATTGTTGTCAAACCGACGTCGACGTATTGTTAAAAGCAACAATGCTAAATTAAATTTTTCAAATAACTTAAATAGGTGGTATAAATACATAAGTAATAAAGTACATTGTACATAAACAGATAGTTTATTGCATTGTGAGGGTGTTAAAACAAAACGAAACAAGCATTTCCTCGAACTGCCATATATGATAGTTAAAGCACTGAATTTATTAATCTTTATAACGTTTGTAGTAAGGAGGAGGATATGCCAATAGAGCGATATGACGTTGGCTTTTGATTTATGATCGTAGCTACTTTGATACGGTAACCTACTTTCGCCTTTAGCCATACTCATACTGGTGGTATGTATTTCCAGGTAATGCCTAAAACAACATAACATTTTTATTTAGGTTAAGAAATCCTTATAATCGTGGACGTTTCATTTACTTACTTAGTCCCTATGATCCAAAAATTAAATAAAAACAGTTCGTCATTAAAAACAAAACAACTTAGTTCATTATAAATAATGTAAAATACATAACTGTAATTATCAGAAATAATATTCGATATGTGATATTGTAAGATAACTTATTGAATTTATAATATTATTTACCAAGCGCTTTGGTGTAAACCAGGCTTGCACGACATACGGCCCGCAGGCCGCTTGCGACGCACCATTGTCATTTTCTTGGCCCTTTGCCTCTTCACCAATTTGGCCCGCCTACGTCAAACTATACATTTTATCAAATCATATATGTGGTAAAACACAAACAACTTTACTGAACAAAACTTTGACGTAAGTGTTTTTTTTTTTTTTTTGTAAAAAACACTCTGAAAGAGGCGTTTATTAATATTACAATCTGATCAATGATACTTTTGTTATAACCTAACTTAACTAGGGTTGCAATCTTCTACTAGCTTGTTTACCTTAAGACGAGTCATAGTTACGACCGCATCGGGGTGGTCTGGGGGGGCCGATTAGCCCTTCCCAGCCGACGAGTTAGCCTCGGATACTAGTAGCTTGTTCCAGTTCCGGCCATTGGGTCCGACACCTCAAGCGACGGCTTTTAGTCCCAGGGGATAATTTAAGTTTGGGTTGCCTACTAGCTCGTCTCGGTTCTAGTGTCCAACGCCTTTCCGAAACCTCATCTACGGACACCTCGGGCGGCTACTGACATTCCCCGTGGGACCAGGCGGACGTACTCAAAGATCCGGGTAAATCCCACGTCATTCACACCGCCTGGTTCCCAGGTTACAGCTTTTGACTCCATATAGGTATTTCAACCCATATGGGCCCCTCACACCTTAACAGATTACAATTGCCAGGTATAGTGAATACGCACAATGAACCTTTCACTTCAAGTTTACTATCATTTCTCAGTACACCAGATTGCCGCTGATGGATCGGAACCACTGTCGTATCGCTACACGTAAACGCGCTCAGCGAAGAAGCGAAAGTGGCCTGGATTTCGGTTTCCCCGCTCGGTCCTAACCTTACCAATCAAGGGTATATGCCGATGAATCAGTTGAACAAAATCCCTCCTCTGGGTTGCTAAGGTAGAGACCCGCTGAGTGGCTTCTCCTTGGGAGGAGAGCTACCAAACGAGCGATGTGCTGTCCAGCTAGGACAAAATCCTGCCACTACGAGTCCGTTCCCGATGAGAAAGGCAGTGCAGCCAGTACACTGGGGCTCCCAACTTCCCGTAGTACCATATTTTGTCCGAAGACACCTAAATGGTTGCGGCTAGTGGGCACCAGTTAGTCTCGGCCAACTAGTTTTTTAAAATCCAACAGTCTTCGGATCAGGAATTTCAGTCCCCTCAAGCAGTACATTCATTTCCATCTGGTAAGAGCTACTTCAACAGCTTTGGTTACTCGTACCTCGGTTGCTAGAAACCTTCACTTACTAACTGTTGGCTCCGAAGCCTCGAACGACTACCAGCGCCACACTAGGAGTTTGCCGACCACGACCCAAAACCCGAGGCCCCCGCCCATAGAACACTCCTTGATAAGACTATGGGTGTACCAGTATAACTCAGGAACCGAAGTTCGAAGACTTGGGCCAATACTGGCATGGCCGTCCGTGATGGCTTAACCACAGACTACCTTCTTGTTTTCCGACTACGAGCAGAGCCGGTTATCCCGCGCACTCAGTATAGGAATACTTCGTAGAAGGTGTCGCCCAATGCGAGAAGGACACACAAAGGACCGGCGCACCAGTTGTCGGGTTTATACTGACCCGCTGCTGGCTCCGGGTGGGTAAATTCTTAGTAGCGTACCCACACGCCCTCCGCCACTTGTAGGATTTCTACCGCCTCGGTGCCGGATCCGAACGGACATATTCTTAGCAGCGTCAACCGTACGCCC
Source organism: Psylliodes chrysocephalus (assembly GCA_927349885.1). Taxonomy (NCBI): domain Eukaryota; kingdom Metazoa; phylum Arthropoda; class Insecta; order Coleoptera; family Chrysomelidae; genus Psylliodes; species Psylliodes chrysocephalus. The sequence goes on along the minus strand of OV651820.1, from coordinate 45,290,789 downwards.
TCCACCACTTGCCGGACTTTTACCAACTCGGTGCTGGATCCGAGTGGAGTTATTCTTATGCCGTCTCCACACTCTAAAAGGGGCGTTTATTAATATTACAATCTAATCAATGATAATTTTGTTATAACCTAACTTAACTAGGGTTGCAATCTTCTACTAGCTTGTTTACCTTAGGGTCTGATAACTTAATTACGAGTAACACTAAACCACACAATGCTTTGCTTTGTTATTAACAGAATCACTTGGCTATCTCAAAAGGTTTCACTCTCTTGAGTCTTCTGGTCAGGTTCGTGTTGTCAAGAAGCTGGATCGCCTCAACGTTCACATGTTAGTGGAGCCGTTGTTCGTGACTCCTAGCGAATCTGGTGATAGTCTGGTCAACAGTGTCCATCTGAAGGTCTCGATAAAGGTCGCTGTTTCTAATGAAAAAGGAGCTTCGACAATGTTCCTCAATACTTTGTTCTATAATCTCTGGATTATTAGAATATTACTGTAGCTGGCACAACCCCAGAGCTGAATGCCATAGGTCCAAATTGGTTTGAGAACTTGTTTATATAAAATAATTTTGTTATATGTATATAGGCTGGAATACCTAGTAACCAGTACATTTTCTTGAATTTTATGTCTACCTCTTGTCTTTTCTTTTTAACATAGACCTTCCAGCTAAGTCTTGCATCTAATGTTATACCTAGATATTTTGCCAAGTTAGCATAAGGAACCTGAGCATTATTTATGTTAATTGGTATTCTTTGAACATTTTTGTTAGTAAAATTAATATTAACAGATTTGGTTTCGTTTAGTTTAATACGCCATCTGTTGGTCCAATTATTTATTTGATTAACTGATGTTTGTAGTTTATTTGTAGCCTCTTCATGATCTTTGCCTATCGTTAGGATGGCAGTATTATCTGCAAATGTAGTATTTATGTCTTGTTCTAGTTGGGGTATGTCACAAGTGTATAACAGATACAAAGTGAATCCCAAGACGCTTCCCTATGGTATTCCTGCTTTAATTTCTTTCAATTCAGAGTAAGCTTCATCTTGTTTTACTCTAAATAGATATAAGCATGTGAAAGTAGCATATACAGTTTATGTTTTAGGCCATCATATCATACTTTATCAAAAGCCTGAGAAACATCGAGAAAGATGGCTGAACAGACTTCTTTGTTTTCTAATGCTTTTTCAATCGTATTTGAGATTCTACGAACCTGATCCTAAGCTGAATGGTTTTCTCTAAAGCCGAACTGGTAATCTGGAATAAGTTTCCTTTCTTCAATGATGGGTTTCAGTCTTTTTATTAGTATTTTTTTTTTTCAAATAGTTTCGATATTATAGGCAATAGAGATAGGACGAAACTTCGTTCGGAGGTTTTTCTAGTTTGGGGATTATAATGACTTCAGTTACTTTCCACAATCTAGGGACATACCTTAGTTTGAATGAGGCATTAAACAGGTGTGAAAATTTAATTATGGCTTTCTTCGGAAGTTGTTTTCAGATTTTTCCCTTAATTAAATCAAAACCAGGAACTTTCTTAGGATTTATATTTGTTTTTATATCTTCTGCAATTTCCTTTGGAGAGGTTGGTCTGATAATTGAGTCATCTCTCTCTAGAGGAGCCCAGTTCGGTAATTCTTCTCCATCATTTGGTTGGAAAATATTTGGTAAGTGCTTTGCAAATCTATTAACTTTTTGTATATTATTTCTAGTCCAACTACCATCTTTATTCCTGATTGGAGCATTCTGCATAGTGGGCATTTTTAATCGCTTTGTGGTTTTCCATAGAGAATGAGCAGTGGATTTATTGTTTGTTAACTCACTAAGATACTCACAAATAGATTTATTTTTGATTCGGTGTATCTCTATTTTTAACTGCTGGGTAGAGTTGTTAAGTTTAGTTTTATCTGATGGAGCTCTGGTCTGATGCCATTTCTCTTGGTTTTCTTTTTGCAGAGATTAGGTCCCTTATTTCTTTAGGATAGTTATTTCCTGTTGTTCGCAGCACAATAGGTATTTTAAATAAATCCTAATAAATAATGTTTATTTTTTTTCAAAAACAACTTTTGAAAATAAACTATAAATTAATTTCTTCGCCTGCACCCTCCCCCACCTCCCCCCTGCCATACAAAATTTACATCCGTTATTATCTCTCGTACACCTACGGTTTGGTTAAACTGGACCTTTGAAAATCTCAGTTGTGTAAACGTGTAAACGTTGGTATCTTGAGTTTCTAATTTGGAATAGTCTACTATTCTGAGTTGTAAGGCGGAATACCTAATCTAATTCGAAAAAAATATATTTTTGCAAGTTCTAAGTCGTTTTTTTTTTCATGTTTCAGGTCGCACAAGTAGAAAAAAAATGGAGTTCTAAATTTCTTATAAATACTCGGAACTTTTTCTGTTCTTTCCTGTAACTTTAATCTCCAATCAGTTCTTAAAAACTTTACCTCCAAACTTTCTGTGTTTCTATTGTTTTCGAATAATTTAAACGGCTGCGTCCATAAATAACTACGTCACAGAAGTGATACACTTTTATCCCGTCATAACTTCGGTCTCGTAACTGTCTAAAAACAACAATTTAGCATAGCGACGGCATCACAAAATATTCCAAGTCAAACTTTCTGAGACAGATTGTTTTCGTATCATAACAATGATGTTAAGTCGAAGAAAGGAGTTAATTAATAACGCGGAACCGACCGTGGCGTTCTTTACTCTACGCAAGATTAATTCGGCTACACCAGATCTCTATCTGCGACACTTGAAATGACAATGATGTCTAAGAAAGGTCATTAATATTCACGGGATACAGGGACCCGCATGCTGTACAGCCTTTGTTATATTTCGGCCACTTAATCAATGCGCGATAGAAAGTAGAGGTTTTTATAAATTGTGTGTCTAGGAAGTATTTATAGAAACTCTGTTCTAATTTTATACTACATGATTATATATGTTTAATGACTTTAATGTTACATAATTCTTTAAAATATTTCGTTTTATTATAAGATTATAGTAAAATTATAGTAGGCTCATCGTCTTATGAGGCCCATTTTAAGGTTACTGCTAGGCGGTCTTTACATACTTCCGTTTTCCTATGAGCGATAATAAGAATAGACGCTAGCGGGTTTATCTCGTCGCGCGATCTTAGGGCAAATATGATTGTAGTTATAAACGATTATTCAATGCAGGCCATCGAAATAGAATAAAGTAGAGATGACAACACTATTTTGCGATATGACAGGTGGAAACACTTCTAGTGACGGAAAAGTGTAATGAAAATGACGACTTGAGTGGTACTTTGATTTCATTGAAATCAATAATTTTATATTCGAAGACTGACTGAATGAAAATGATGTTATATCATTTAAATGAAGCTATTTAACAAAAATGGCATCTATTTTCATTAAAACTGGCTAAAATTATATCTCAATGACGCTGACGGTTCTCGCGCACGTGCTGTTTGTTGTATGTGTTTTAGAACATTTATGTGCATAAAGTCGGATAAAATCGTGAGGCCCAAGCTGAACTTTTTAGCATTAGAAGACGAAAAACTTATTGAAGCTGTGGAAAACACCCTGGTATTTATGACCTGCAATACGCTATGTACAAATATCAGCGTGCAAAGGACAATACATGGGTTGACATTGTAAAGTCAACGAAATAATATACCAAGGAGTAAACTACAGTGAAAGTAAGTGTATAAGGCAAGGGTATTTCGTGGACATTTGAGGTAATTTACGAGAAATTGGCGGGAATCCAGGAAATTACAAATCATTTGAGGGAATTTAAGAGAAATGATCTAGAATTGCAACTAATTTAAATGCAAAAGTTTTGATCAGGTACATCATTGGACGTTAAAACTTGTTTGGTTTTGTTTGTTTTTGTTTATTTTTTGTTTGTTTCTGCTTGTTTTTGCTTGTTGTTTGATTCTGTTCGTTTTTGTTTGTTTTTGTTGGTGTTTGTTTATTTGTCTGTTTGGTTTTTATTTGTTTTGTTTGTATTTGTTTTTGTGTGTGTCTGTTTGCATTTGTTTGTATTTGTTTTTATTTGTTTTTGTTTTTTTTACTGTAATGAATATACAGTGTGGAAACCACTTATGAAATAAAATTCTTTATGTCATTATTTTAGAAAATTATAAAAAATGCCGAGACATGTCAACTTTTGAATTGAGTTGTGCGTTATGTAAACATAAATTTAAATGTACAGGGTGATTCACGCAAGTATGCCATAGTCGGTGTTGTTTTTTTTTAATGAAACACTCTGTATATTTGCATACATACATTATTCAGTTTGTTGGAATCGGTTAATTAAGAGGATTTCAAAAATATGCAAATATACAGGGTGTTTCAATAAAAAAAACAACACCGAATATGGCATACTTGCGTGAATCACCCTGTACATTTAAATTTATGTTTACATAACGCACAACTCAATTCAAAAGTTGATGTGTCTCGGCATTTTTTACAATTTTCTAAAATAATGACATAAAGAATTTTATTCCATAAGTGGTTTCCACACTGTATATTCTTATTATTTATTATTATTATTATGACCATCAAGTAGAAAAAATAATGTATGAAACTCACATTTATTAGCTAATAAGACACTCGTATTAATTACGACACTCGCCAAGAATCGTGTCATAATTCTCATACTCGTGTCTTAATAGCTATCATTAAATGTTCGTCGCAAAATATACTATTATTTTCGAACCTTAGTGTTATAGCTAGTTTCTCATCAGGTGTAAGTGGGTACTTATTTCTGATGCAAGAAAGCTTCTTGATGTCATCTCTTAACAAGCTGAGAATATAATCGAAATGGGATATTGAAAGTCTGAAAAATTCCATCACACATAAAGGTGTCCTCTTCGTCAGGGTTCGTCTGACATTTGACATGGTAAGGCACACAACAAAAAGAACATTGAACCCATGAGGCGCCATATTTTTTCCTAGCATCATCCTGGTATGATCCACCACAAACACCACAGTCCCAATTATCGTCGTCCGTTTTGGATTTCTTCTTTCGCTGATTTATTCGTTTTTCTCTAAGCGGAGTAATTTTAGCTTGAATTGACGACACTGGTTTAGAACAACCTGGTTGCGGATCGATGGAAGGTGATTTTGGATCAGGGAGTGTTAGACATTTTGCAGAGGAGTCTCTACTTTTTCTTTTTTTCTCTTTATTTTGTGAAATTGCTGAAGCTGAGGGCAGTACCAACAAATTTTTAACTGTTTTATTTTCTAAATGGCGGTTTTCATTATTGTTTTCTGCATTATTGTTTTCTACTTCGTTATCTTGTAGGACCAGTATCAGTTAATTTTGAAGGAGCTATAGCTTCCGGTGAAATTGCATTCTTATTTAGAGGGTTTGTTCCACTTTTGCAAAAAGCATGTTCTATATTGGTAGGCGAGAAACTTTTAACCATGGCGGCTGTAAAAATTTCAATAAAATTATATGAATGATAATGCCAAAAATAAAATATCTGAGTAATATTTTAAAATCTGAATATCTCCGTACGATCTATTTTGCCTTAATAGAATCCCACTTAGCATATGGGATATTAGCATGGGGTAGTGCTGGTATAACTTATTTAGAAAGACTTATCACAACTCAAAAAAGGGTTATAAAAATTATCTATAAGTTGCCACATCGTTTTCCTTCAGAACATATCTATAGTCAATCAAATATTTTAAATATACATCAGCTTTTCACCAAAATTTTATTACTCCACCAATATAAAGATAGGGACAACCTTAAAGCAATCGAACATACCTATAATACGAGTAATAAAAATAATTTTTCTGAAATTCCAAGAATGTATAAAACATTAGGGCAAAAATCACATATGTATCTTGGTCCGAAATTGTATAATCACGTACCAGCTGAAATAAAAAAAATTAATTCTTTAATCATTTTAAAAATAAAATAAAAAAATGGATACTTACCATTCCCGAAAATTCCTTAAAACGTTTTTTGACAAACAGTAGCAGTATATTATAAATATTTATAAATATAAAAAAAAGTTATAAAATATTATTTACATATACAAATATTTAAGTTTTGAATTTTTATCTGTAAGCGCAACTAATGTTTATCCAAATTTCTAATTTGTTTATTTTAATCACTGTTTATTTTGTACAACATTTTCAATTAAGTAAGTTTAATATTTTACTAGTTTCTTAAAAATTAATAAGTATTGTTAATTTTAACACATTTTTAATGTTATTTTAAATATTTTCATTTGGTTAATTTAATTTTATTTAATACTCTAAAAGAGGAAAATATCGCTCGCGCACAGGTTTACCTTTGCGGGTTTCTTTCTTTCTTTTGTTTGTTCTAATAAGTTAAATGATGTATTATTTTATTGTAATTATTTATCTGAATAAACTTTATTATTATTATTATTATATCGACTAGGTTTTTCGCCATTCTTTTCCCGCATGTAATCATTTACACATTGGTTCCAAGCAGATTTTAGAGGCCGATAAACTCCAACGTCGAGTGGTTGTAGGAGGTGACTCGTATGAGCAGGAAATGTGAAAATGTAAATTTATTTTTCTTTTGCTAACTGTATGACAGCTGGGGAAACGTGCGACGCATGGGAATCCATCAAAAGTATGACAGGTCGTTCTTTTGGTATTGACTTTATGAAGAATTGCAACCATTCCAGAAAGATTTCTGAATTAATCCGACCCTTTGGAGATAATTTGACAAGTGAATTTGGTAAACAACCTCTTGTTAGTTCAGGATTCCAACGAACGCCTGTAAATATTATTAATGGTGGAATAAATATGCCGTTTGCACATACACAGCCGAGAACTGTTGTTGTCTTCTCCCGGTCTGCATAACTTCTCTTGTATACATAACGCGTCCCTAATGCGGTCACTACTTTATTTGGTTTTACCACAAATGACATACCAGTCTCATCACAATTCCACAGTCTTGAAGGGTTGTCTTTAATGCCTAATTGCACCATTAACGTTTCCAATTTTACAGAAAAATTAGAAATAATTGTAGGATTAGCCATTGATGCTCTGTAGGCAGCTACATTTTCTGGAATACGTAAAGTAAGGCCAAACCTTTTTTTATAATATGCCCACCACCACTTGCTTGCAGTTGCTTTTTCTTCGTTCATAAAAAAATTCTTCCGACCAATAGCTTCTGCTAGAGAAAAAGCTAGTTTCCGAAGTTGAACCACAGTAAGTCCAAACCCCAATTCTTGCATAGCTATTATGTAATTGAATATTTGCACTTCAAGGTCAGCCGTCAAAGCAAAAGGTCTCCCTAACTTTGGCAAATCCGGAACAGCGTTTTCCTCTTGACCCTCGGTTTTGGCTAAATAGCGCTTTAAAGATGACCAGGGTATTTTCATTTCCTTGGCGGCCTTATATATAGACATACCTTGTTGCCGAACCAACTGACTTGCCACTACCATGTCACCCCTGTCATAATCTCTGTATGTGCGCTTCTGCATGGCATGGGCGGTATAGGTAAGTTGGTGATATCCAGGTAAGTTGGTGATACTCTGAAACGTAAAACCAATATTTTTTTTCAAAATAACGTGTTATATACCACCATTCTTAAAAATAGAACCCAATAAAATATTTTTCCAAATCAACAAAAACATTGACCACCTTAAAAAACCGCATGGAAAACGGCTAAGAAAATGCCGACACTACCTAAGCCACTAAAGCAATAAAAAGTATCGAAACCTTATTCTGATTGCGGTATTTGATGAATTAACATGTTACCTTTTAATCAAATTACAAATGAATACTTACCTTAATTTATGTTAGGTAATAACCACTACACTAACTATTTATGCAAACACAGCCGGCAGAATCTTCAGAAACGCGCGCAACCAGCCAAAATGTTTTCTGGAACGTAAACAAACCGATTGCAGCCAACGTTGCCTGATTGTGCACTTAATATACACATTAATAAACCTTCCCTGTGAAATAGAAGTTCCCGCGCAATAGGTAACATGTTGACAAATGAAATTAAAATTATCACCAACTTACCTATATCACCAATATACCTGACCTTACCCTATTCACAATCATCGCTATGCGATTATTGCTTAACGATCATCGCCAAAATCGCTTATTGCATCGCACCTTTACCCATAATACTTTGAGACGTCAGTGAGAACACATTATCTAGTGACGACATCGTTTTCAGTATGGGCAAGACATTCGTGAGGGAAAACGAGCATTCAAAACAGATTAATTTTAGTTTTTAGTGACCCATATAATAACAGTAGAACCAGTCAATCATTTAGGTGAAGTCAGTTTTAACAATGCAACCCACGTACAAATTGCAGAAGAGTCATTTTTGGATAAGCATAACATCCCCATACTACCGCTTCAGTCAAAGAGAATATACTTAGTATCCAATACCATTTTCTAGATCTGCCTTAAATGTAATATAGGCCTCTTATCAGATAGATCTACTACTCTTCTTCATTTCTTGATTTTAAAGGTTTGTAAGAGTATTGAGCTTACATCAATATAGTCTATCCAATTTCTGATAACTTTTTCTTTTATTTTGCTTTTCAAGAAGTTCTTTTCCTCAGCTGATTATTTTTTGATTATTTTTGTTTTTTGACGTAGTTGTACATCGTCGTCACTGGACCATTGACTCATAACTTCTTTGACTTTTTCTAGCTGTAGTTTATTGTGATTAAGAGTAATTATGTGTTAGAACATTCTTACTACTATCATATACGTTACCGATCTTCTCACCATCACTGGAAGTACCATCACTATCTTGTTCGTCTTCAAGTGGAAGTAACACCAAATTAACCTAGTTGCAGTCCATTACTTGTTGAAACCTTTCTAAACTAACTGAAATACATATTTTCTTATGAAGGTCGATACCTAAACTCCACCATAATTTTGCAAGTAGTCATTCCAAAATATTTTGTTTTAATTTTCTTAATAATTTGTAATTGTTTCCGGGCTTTTATGTCGTGGTCTTTCTTGGCTATTACTAACAAACGTTTCATCTGCAACTGCGGCAGCCATCTTTAGTGGCGTGGATGAAGTAATCTTCTGGACGTATCAACTGAATAGTGTTGCACCAATACCGAAAAAATGATTTGCGCAAAACTCCTGTGTGAAAAGCGCAATTTTTTATCAAAAAGCGCAACTTTATTACTCACATAAAAAAGCCAAAATATTGCCTCAAATATAATTTTAAAGCACAAAATGGAGGATAATGGTTTATAGTAATTCACAAGTAATCACTTTATATTCAATAAGTTTTTGATATATATGTCGCAGGCTTATGGTAAAATCAGTCTTATTATAATATGCCTAGGCTTTTTCAATACGACTAGGCATATTATAGTACTACCCAAATAATTAAGAATCTCACAATTTGACTGATCATTTCAGGCAGAAATCACCAGAAATAATATCACTGGAAGAAACGTGCTTATCTATACAGATAGTAGACAAGCACTACTCACCCTGGACAGACCACGAATTTATTCAGGGTTAGTACTAGGATGAAGCTTTGGCCGTAGTATCCGTCAACAATGTGGTTAACTTAAAATGGATCAAAGGTCACGCCACATCGAAAGGTAACCGTCTTGCTGATTCACTTGTCAAGAAGGCAGCTAACCAAATACTTTTTGGACCTTGCCCAACTATTGGACTGACAACATCGATAGTGATAGGCCTAATTAAAAAACATTGCCTTGTAAAATTCAAGGAAAGATGGGATGAAACAAGAAGCTGCAGACTTGTCAGGGAGCTTTTAAGTTATTCTGCCAACACTACAGCGAACAAATACTTGACTATGACTAGACAGAATCTAAGCCTTATCACAGGCATCATTCTGACTAGACATTGCCAACTACGGAAGTATGTCCAGATCATGGGGCTGTCAGAATCTATACTCTGCACTCTGCGATATAAGAGGAGCACCTCTTGGCGACGTTCTCAACTACATTAAATCTATAATCTGGCTGACGAGCTAAGAGATGGCTATCTATTTAGGAAGATACACAATGGGCCTAGTGAGGCCTAAGTACCGTGAGTTAACTTACCCTCCACACGTTACAGATACAGATACAGAACCGAGCGTTTTTGTTTTGAATGATAGTTGAAACCGTATTGTAGGTATCGATCAGTGTGTGTTATCTTTGTGTATACTTTGTGGCCTAGTTTATTGTCTTCTTGGCTGACTTATACATCTAGAAAAGGAATTTGTCGGTTTTCTTTTATTTCCATAATGAACTGGACTTTAGGATGAAAACTGTTCAGATGGTTTAGGAAATTCTGGAGGTTTGGACGTTTGGTAGTAAAAAAAAAACAAGAAAAACATTCTTACATTACTTGATAATATGGAAGATATAGAAGTATCACATTCCATTAGTACATAGTTATATTTATTTTTTGAAAATGTATGTTTATCTAAAATATATGTCTTCAACTAGATATAAAAATAGTTGATACATATCATTTAAATTTTAAGATAACGATAGCGATAATATCCCCTTGAAAACGAAGTAGTTATTACCTTAGTAATATACTAACAATCAGAATATTCATGTATAACAAAATGTACATTTAGCTTACCAGAAAGTATTTATTATAATATTAAGTCAACCCAGTATTACTTTAACAGTTCTGAAGTAAAACACTATCATTACAATTTATTTCTGCAATGAAGCAGTGCTTTCTTCTTTCCAATAAAATATCAACTATATATTTACGTTATCGAAATTTCAATCAAATAACGAAAAAGGATAAATTCCAGGAATATAATATGCAAATAAGTGACACGACCGACTACGAACTCAACACACAATTACTCATTGATTAAGATCTCGCAAATCTCATTACAGTATTTTTCACAATACCAATCATACTCATTAAAACGGTAGTCAATTAAGTGAAACTGGTAGCGAAAGATATACCGAAATCTCGTTCTTCCATATAAGCAGCTGCATCGATTCCTAACAACTTCTTATTTATATTCGCTCAGTGTGCCAGATCTGTGATTGTTTTTAATATAAATGTTAATTAACGAGAAAACATCATCTTCATGAGATAATCCGTCATATTGCAACCGTAACAGCGAGCGGTTCCTTTGAAACACAAATAGATGCAGATGAGGGTATTCGAGAATGAAGAAGAAATAGTCGTATATGTCTCTCTACTCAAAGATATTAAAACTAAATAAAAAGTGAGTGATTATGGTTGGATTATAATAAAACCATTTTGCATGTTGCAAAGTTCCTAAGCTTAATTTCGTGACAGTGAATAATATAATAATATCCTGTATTTACGCTTATTTTTCTATAGTTAAATATGAATTATATCTTGAGATAAAAGTTTAGAGTATAAATTTGTTTGAAGTGTTTATTATTTAGAAACCGAATTCCTTGATTGCTAAATGTAAATTTATTTATTTGTTTATTTATTTAGTTACACTGTTTTACAGGCGAACCCAGTTACAAAATATAACGTTAACAGGTCAACAAATGAAACAGATAATACAATATTACTGATATTAAACAAATACATACACTCTAGCTTCTAAAATTATAATAACATGATTTAATGCCATAAACAGTACAGCAAAATATATTTAATGACCTTCCTAACGAATTACATTGATTGCACATAAAATACGTAGGCGAGAATTTAAGAATATATTTATGCGGCGCAGGAAGGTAAAATGTCAGTGCAGTACGAGGTAGATAAAAATGTACTCTTTGAATAGAATAGAATAATTAGAATAGAATAATTTTATTAACTATTTTACATAAGTCATTATGTTTATAGCAAGTCATAGGTGGTAACAGAATTTGAACAATATAAATAAAACAAAACAATAATTATTAGAGTACCAGAATTTGAACAATGTAAATTAAAACAATAATTATTAGGTATTTATCAAGGTTAAAATTGTGATGAGGTAGAGTGACAGTGAGATGTCTCATACAGACTGAAAATGAGCTACATAATCATTGACAGAGTAAAAACAATGTCTCAATAGATATTTTTTTAATGTTTTTTTAAAAGTATTATTACTTACATTTTTAAAGTTCTGCGGTAATATGTTAAATAAGTTATAATTTAGGGAATTTATTTCAGATAGACATAACCTAAAACGAGTATTTCTAATACAATGTGAATTACGTGTCTTGTAATTATATGAATATCGGACTGTTTCAGCAAAACACACTGTTTCCTATGAATTTCAACAAGTGTATGAAGTAGATATAAAGTAGGTAGTGGCATAATTTTAAATTTAATAAAATGTTGTTGACAATGTTCTCTGAATCCAATGTTAGCCATAATTCTGATAGCTTTTTTGCATCCGGAAGATTTGAATAGATTGAGAAGAGTTTCCCCAAAGTGATACACCATAGCTGATATGCGACTGAAAGAGAGAGAAATACGTAGTTTTGAGGGTATTTAAGTTGGTAAGTTTTTCCAACTGCCGAAGAATAAACAAAGAACTAGAAAGTTTTTTCTTTAACTGATTAATGTGGGCCGACCAATTGAGTTTGTTATCCAATGCAATACCAAGTAATTTTACGTTTTCTGTTTCACATTTTGAGATAATTTGATTATTGGCAGATATCTGCATATTTTGAGTTTTTTCACTGTTAAGTTTTAATTTGTTGGTTGAGAACCATGTGTTTGCTTTGTCCGAAATTTCATCAAACGAAGAAATTAAATTTTTATTATTTTTGTCTGTTAAGATGAGTGTTGTATCATCAGCAAATAAAACTGATTTATTAGGTAGCATAAAACGGCTTAGATCGTTAACATAAACAATGAATAAAAGGGGACCCAGGACAGAACCTTGTGGAACCCCTTGCCTTACAGCCTGAAAGTCAGACAGAACACCATTATTCATCACAGCTTGTTGTCTGTTACTGATATATGATTTTATTAGTGCAAGCGGAATTCCCTTAACTCCATAAAAGCTTAGCTTTTCCAGAAGAATATCATGAGAGACGCAGTCGATAGCCTTTGACAGATCGCACAACATTACTGCTGTGTGATTTCCCTGCTCAAGTTCCCCAACTACATCATTCACAACATTGAGAACAGCTTGTGTAGTAGAGCGAGAGCGTCTAAAACCATATTGAGAGTTGCTGAAGAAGTTGTTTAATTCAAAATACTCACATAATTGTTTTTTAATAATTTTTTCAATAACTTTACCAAATATTGAAACAATACTTATGGGACGATAGTTATCAATTTTCGAGATATCACCTTTTTTGAAAATTGGTAATATTTTAGAGTATTTAAGTACATCAGGAAATATACCAGTGGATAAAATTAAATTAATCAGTTCAGTAAACGGTTTTATTGTAATATTGCAAGTCTCTTTTAAAATTTTACTATTGAGTTCGTGTCAACACATTTATAATTTTTTAGAGAAGTAATTGCGTCAAAAACTTCAGACTCAAGGACAGGGTGGAATAAAAATGAGCTACAGGGCATAGA
>OV651820.1:45019819-45272319 GCA_927349885.1 Psylliodes chrysocephalus | reverse complement strand
ATTTTCTCAAATATCTCGAATACGGTCCATTTTAGAGAAATTATGTATAAAATAAAAATTATAGAGAATTATATTACAAACAACTTTTATTTGAACAATTTTTATAAAAAATTATTTTTTTTTACATTTTGTCAAATTTCTCGAATACGGACCATTTTAGGAAAATTTTATATAGGACAAAAATTATAGATAATAATATTGTAAGTGAATAATTTTCTTCTCCAAACGTAAATAACGAATATATTCCGTAAAATATAAAAATTACCACTTATAAAGTACCCCCCCAGATGTTCCGACTCTGCCCAAAATCTAATCAGCTCATTGGACGCTAAAATAAAGCTTAAATTTAAAATTTGGTGTTTTTATGTGTATCGGTTCATGAGTTATGCGTTATACAGACACACACACACACACACACACACACACACACACACACACACACACACACACACACACACACAGACACACACACACACACACACACACACACACACACACAGAGACAGACAGACAGACAGACATCATCGCGAAAATAGTCAAAACGGATTCAGGGGACCTCAAAACGTAAAAATCCGTCGAAAACTCGAGGTCGAAAAAAATCATGATTCCTATACTTTCCTTATATCTGTATACAGATAGGAAAGTAAAAATTATCTTCTAACAATATCTAACATTTCTAGGATTATTGCAGCACACGAGGATTATCAAGAATGTAATTTTTGTAAAAAAAAAACTCTGTGTTTGGACGTAAATATAATCAAAATATCTTTCAAATGAGGTATTACATGACTTTACTTTCCATTAGAAAATTTAAAGATAGTAAAGCCCTCTATTTTACGCCTCAAGTAAAGTGCAACAAAAATATCATGTTTCTCTAATTTCACATTGTTTTTGTTTTGTCTCTATCTTCTTGCATTTTGAAAACATACTACAAAATGCTTTATTTGACATCACAGGATTGCATTAGAAAAATTATAACTTCCAATTTAACCTCTTCCCCCCCCCCTCCCCAACTGACTTACAAGACAAAGTATTTTCGTTTAAATTTCAATTATAAAACGACTGTATCAGACGGACAGACAGAGAGACATAAGTGTTTCTTATTTCCAAATTTGGGTACTAATACGCAAATTACTTGAAAAATTCTTTGTTTTTGTCTTACAAATTTTACCGTTTTTTCATGTGTCGTCTTTTTCAAATTTAAATTTAATATTGTTTTATCACGAGAGAAACGAGACGAGACGAGACAAGACGAGAGAAAGGAGCGAGAGAAGCGCCTTCTCGCCGAAACGAGAGAACAGTTTTCTCTCGCCCTACGAGACGAGACGAGAGAGGCCACTCTCTCGTCTCGTCTTGTCTCGCGGCATCACTAATTTTTTTTCATCGGCCATTTAAGAAATCAAAATGTCCCTTACGTCCTGATTAGCCCTTTCCACACTTCCCTGGCTTTGCGAATGTTGTGGTTAGTCATGAACTATTTTAGCGTTAAACATGTCAGGCAAGTTCCTGTAAATTCTACTCTCCCATTGTCACTTTGTAAGGGGTACCTATTATGCAAAAGATGTCTAGCAGATTGTAAGCTACGCCCTCAGTTTTTTCGATTTAAGTGGTTTAAAAAAAAACAAATTTGGCCAAATGATCTTGGTAATTTAAAATAAATGTATAGTCCCCGTCCAGTTCTTTTTGCATATCGATAAGATAAGATTGGCCCCTTGAGTTCATGTAATTACTCAGAATTGGCCTTACCACTAGGCTCTTTCCTTTATGCTTTTTTTAACTGGCATGGTCCTCATAAGCGTAAATAAATATTTGTCACTTCACGGGTGATATTACAGTATTTATTTTTGAGTTCTTTGTCCATGCACCTAGTTCTTTTATGTCTAATATCTATGATTTCATATAACTCTTCCATATGACAAAAATATTTTATTCCATCCTCATTTGAAGATCGTTTTTTATTAGTTTTCCTACATCACCGATGGTTAAAATGTCATAGCTTTGAATGCGTCGATAATCCAACATTGTAAGTGGTTTACCCTGTCTTATTTTGCACTGCGAAACTTTCACATCCGTTACTAATTCATAATACTTAAAAAATCTAAACAAAAATGTATTACTCGATTTACTTTTTTTGATAAAGGCATCTAATTTTAACTTAAATGCATCTCTATTTACGACAGACATCATAAGAAATAATGTAATACATGTAGAACCACATTCAAAGCAATGCTATAACTAACAAGCGACACGCGGCCCGACAGAAGCCTATCCCCTCCCACACTCCATTTCCAGTGACCGTTATTTCGAGCTTTGAACGTTTCCTAAATGCACAAACCTAGATTTGGATATTTAAAAACGATCAAAGTGCGATATTGAATTTAACTTCGGGCTTTGGTCGTATTAAAACGTCCAAACTTAGGTTTGTGCGAAAATTTCCGCAATTGGCCGTTTTCGTACTTTGCTCCCAACAGATACAACCCTCAGAAATAATAATAACTGATATGTACAGTTTATAACGAATAGTAGATAGTTTATATTATTTTCTGTTTCAGATAAATATTAATATTAAACGAAGATGTGCAGGCTGTATCTATCGTATGCGGCAGCGATAGAAAACTTTCATGTAACTGCTTGTAGAAAATTACGGATGATTAATGGGTCCAGAGATATTTTGGCACCGTCGCTGCAGTAACAATGGAATGGCAAACAGTAGGGAATCAATTCATCAACCAAAATTGAAATGAAGTGGAACAAACCAGCAAACAATGGCTAAACAATACCTTTGATCGAAAATTAATTATAAATGACTGAGTTATATACAGCGAACTTCGTGAGATTCACTGACGAAAGGGAATGAAAATTGATGAATTAAGGATAAAAGTCATTTATCAAGTTTATAAATTGGGCGTGATAGAAATCGTTACCTTCGGTACCTATGCCAGTGGTGTGGGATTTATATATTTTTCTTGTTTCAAGAGATAAAGCTAAAGACTGGTTCTCAATAGGTACAAAATCGTGCTGCAAATTGAACGACAAGTTTTCTGATATTTTGAACAGTTTTTTTGAAGGTATACTGAAGAATAAAGTACTTTTTAAATTAAAAAAATTAAATACACATTTTTGTTAGCATTATTTGCACTATACGGCACAGTAGCCGTATAATCCAACAATCCCAAAATCTACCGTTTTATTTCAAGAACAGACTGGTCTACGAACGCACCAACAAACATTCCCATCTTAGTTTGTTCCAACTACTCGAGAAACAATACGTCTCTCGAACTCTAAATGGTTCGTTTTTTCTAACTACGCCCAATAAACCCTACAAATCCCTTCGCGACCACACAGCCGACCCCTTTTCTGAAATCCCATAACAAAAATACCTTAAACACACCCTCGACTACTCACCGACGCAGGTAGTGAAGCCACGAGACAAAAGAGGTCTCTCTCTCGTCTCGTCTCGTAGCACGAGAGACAATCTCTCTCTCGTCTCGTTTCTCTTGTGATAATAACTTATTAAATTTAAATTTGGAAAAGATATATACCTACTTAGAACGAAACATTAAAAAACTGTAAAATTTTGAAGACAAAAACAAAGTATGTTTCAAGTAATTTGTCTCATTAGTATTGGTGCCTCTCTGTCTATCACAGTCGTTTTAATAAGAGACTATTTGACATACACAATTGTTTGAAATGACCTGTGGCCTAAATAAGGCGTTAACTGAAAATTTAAATACTCTGAAGTAATTTGTTGGGAAGGGTTAAATTGGAATTTACAGTTTTTCTGATGCCATCGTTTGATATCAAATGAAAGCATTTTAAAGCATGTTCTCAAAAATATGTAATATGTTCGTGTGTTTTACTTTTTTCTTCGGCAGATTTCTAAAAAAATACCTAAAAATTGCTGTCTTTTCAACTTATCTTCAGAAGTAACCTCAAAAAATTTTGTCTGAACTAAATTATCCCGATTGCAGGCCTTGGATGGTTTTTTTTTATACAAAGAGACCTCTGCTGTACTGAGATACATTGTATCAGCGCCTGCCAGCTAAATCTATTAACATATCAACTCTAATTACTTTAAAACATGTTCGGTACAGCACATTATTGTGTTATTTTATTTAGCTTTAAAACTTGTATAATAGTAATTTGTAATGATGGAAACCCTGGCATCTATAGCATTGGGTAGGTCCTATTGGTGCTCTTAATGGTTCTACTCGAACTACTAAGCCTTGACACCTGTTGAAATCCTTGATAAGGTTTCTTTCTTGGGGGTTTGATGTCAATGAGAGACATCGGAAGTTTCCTTTTGTCTCTCATTGAGATCATTCCTTGAACTTTCATCGAGTTTAGTCCAAAATCGGTGAGTTCTTCGAATATTTCGTTTACCGGAGTGTGTTCTGGTTAGCCTCGTATAATCGCTTTATACGGTTTGTCTTCTTCTACTTTATTATAGTAGAAATTGTTACCTATCGTATCTAGATAGCCAGTGGTTTTCCTGTAGTCGTCTGAGTTTGTTAGCCATATTGTTATTTCTTCGTTTCTGAACAGTGCTTTTCCAATTGTGATCTGCTGTTCTTTTAGTGCAGTCCTTAGTTCCATCCAGCTCATGGAGTCGAGTAGGAGTTTTTACAAGAAAAAGATCCGAATTTGAAAGAAAATCTGAACAATTGTAAAACATATATTTATTACTTGATTGATATCTTTGGTATGTTTAACAAAGTTAATTTGCAGCTGAAGGGTGACGATCTCAACTTGATTAAAACAAAATCCATAATATCGGCCTTTGTGGATAAACCTATCCTTTATAAACAAAATTTAAGCAGAAAAGAATATTTAGTTTTCGCATTTGTCAAAATTATCAGAGATGCTTCAAGACGATGTTGTTTTATCATGTGTCACCCACTTGATCAAATAACACAAGAATTTTACTGAGAGTTTTGAGGATCTCTTAAATTTACAAATACAATATCACAGACACGAAAGAAGCCAATGTGATAATGCAAGAAGAGATGATCACCATCAGCACAGCAGAAGTTCAACCAAGGCTATCAGAAGTTCTGGTTGCAGCGCAATATTAAAACACAGTTCCTGTATTGTGAAACATTGCTGAAAAATATCTTTTTCAATATAATACCTATTCGAAAAAGATTTCAGTGTATTTACAAACATTTTGACAAAACGAAGAAACCGTAAGAAAATCAACGAACGCGGAGATTTAAGGCTGCAAGTCACCAATATTAAACCAGAAAAATACCTTCTCGCTTTTTCATTATAGTACCTAGTCGAAAAATGCTTCAGTGGCGGCTTGTTCATAAGTGGAGTAGAGCTGCAGGACCGCCAAAAGAATGCAAGTATCTCGTCTACATTTCACAGACATTATTTAAGACATTCTAAAATATACGTAAAATAGATTTTATGGATAATCTCTTAATTTTAATTTAATTTTAATCAATAAATAGAAAAAAAATTTTTGCACTGCACCGCTTGGACCGTTCGCTCTCTTCGTCTCCTTTACTTGTTCTAATAGTCTTGATAGGCATATGCCTGTCAGAAAAGATTAATTAATAAGTTTTCGAACAGCGAAACTTTCTTGTCAACAGTATTTTGATCAAAAATAAGAAAAATGTGTTTTAAAAATTTTATAGTAGAATTGTTCAATACACCTTTTTTTAATTTTTGATCAAAATAATGTTACCAAGAAAGTTTCGCTGGTCGCAAACTTGTTAATAAATTAATAAAATCTTTCTTGACAAGCATATGCCTATCAAAACTACAAGAAAAACTAAAGGAGACGAGCGCTGGCACCTCAAGCGGTGCAGTGCACCCACACCATTTACTATTTCATGATTAAAATTAAATTAAAATTATGAGATTATTCAAAAAATCTATTTTAGGTATATTTTAGAATGTCTTAAATATTTTATGTGAAATGTAGATGAGATATTTGCAATTTTTTGGCAGTTCTGTGTCTCTACTGCACTTATGCAAAAGCAGCCACTGCTCACCAATATTAAACCAGAATTAGCTAGATTGGTAGAAAGTCACCAGGTTCATCCATCACAATGAATTTTTAATTTTTTTTATCTTTACATTTAATGTTTTTTTTTAATAATAATTAGGATAGAGTGCTGCATTTGAGAAATTTCGGAACACACCTACGATCTACCACTACCTTCAGTTCCTAACTGTCAAATACGCTGCTGTAGACGCGCTTACAATTAGGCATTCCAAACTGAATGACTACCAGTGGGTTTTGACAGGTTATGATGTGGCAAAGTTATGGCAACTCTGTAGGCCTGGTGATTTGACAAGGTGAGTGAAATAGATAGTTACATAGATAGATCATCCCTATTTTTTAAAATAAACATAAGCTTATGCCTTGAAGTAAACATACAAGCAATTATTATTTTTTAAATATCTAAAGTCTGAAAATTAGTTTTAAAACACATTTTTGCTAAACTGATTCAAATTAATAAATATTTGCCAGGCAATATGGCTGCTCGCAAACGACCAGCTTTGAGCAATGTATATAACATATATGTATCATTGACCCTGTTAATGACAACATGACAACAGGGTTGCCATATCTAAACTGTCAGTACCCACTGGTAGCCATTTGGACAGGTCGTTGGAATGCCTAATTTGTGTTTGAAAAAATCCAGATAAGTTTTAAGGCAAGTTTAAAGCATGTACGTTGTTTTCCTAAACTGTTTTCATGTCCTATAAACTGTGTTGCGCTCTTAGATCGTCAGATAGTGACCGATTTAGGTCCCCCATTTTCGCATACAAGCCTCGAAGAGTGTTGAAAAGTACATCGATGTTGAGTAGAATAAAAGAAAATTTTCGAGTTGCTTGTTACCTTCTCTTAGATTTCTTCGATGTAAATTGTACTTAAGAGGTGATTTAGCTCAAATTGCTGATACTGCGTGGATTTATAAATTGACCAGGACAAATGAAATCAGAGTAGCTTGACTGATTCGCGGGCCAAGGTCTACTTTACGATAAAATGAAAGATATTACAATATGATAACGACAAAAAAAGTTGGGAACCACCAAGTTTTTGAGTAACTTGGAAAACTTATCTGATTTGATATGTCCTGTTAAATTGAGTAAGCCTCTGGTACTTAAAGTTATCTGTATAGGTTCTGTCAAATAAAAGAATGCGAAAATTTAATACATTTAATAAAAAAGTAAAAGAGTGAAATTTTACACAAAAAATTAAATAGTTAGTTAGTGATTAAATCTGAATAGCAAATAAAATTGACTGATATTATATGAATGAACAAATGAATTAATAAAATTCACTTTTAGGTACTTCGATAAATATTAATTGTGACCATGTGGCATTCTAGTACGGTAAGTACGGTACTTCCCTTTTGTATTTTCGCCTTTGATACTTGAGGCTTCTTATTTATGGTACAATTTTGTGTGATATACAACAGATAATATCTACACTAACTTCAATTTTAACAGTTGTGCCGAGTCTGCAAGAGAGCGCATATTGATGGTTTGTAAGAATACGCGAGCACTCTTAAAAATTAGGCACATATATGACAATTTTTAAATAAATTTTACGTTATTTTTATTACAGATTATCAACGCGAAAAAGAACCTCTCAAAGAACTTTGTGTTCATTAAAAATAATTATGGACGAGACTAGAAAAAGAGCTGAAAATGGCGAGAGTAAAAGAAAACTTGCAGCATCATTGGGAAAGGCAAAGAGTACTTTTAGAAAATGATTAAAACGTGCAAGTATAGCTACCAAATCTGGGGAGGTTTGACGTTACACCAAACAAGAAAATGGAGGAAGAGCAGAAAAAATATATAAAGGATATAGACAATATGTTTTACGGGTTAACGGCGAAAGATGGATAGGAAATCCTTTAATAAGGCAAGAACCACAAAACTCAAAGAGGATTGGGATACTTACAAATCTCACCTCAAAGAATCCAAAAAAATCGTCAGATAAAAACAGAAAGATGCATGGAGATCCTACTGCGAAGAAATAGAAGATTTTTCGCAGGCAGCGAGGCTTCCAGAAGCTCTCTTAAAAGATCCATACCGTAGCATTAGTGCACTAATCAAAGAGAATGGCACGAAAACTGCCAACCTCGAAGATAGCATTAAACTTCTGCTGTCAACACACTTCCCTGGCTCGGTCATCACAGACGTGGACGACTCGGCAGAGGAAGAATACAACCTATCTGTATATGATTGGTAAACTGCCAAACACATTGTAGACGATGAAAAAATTAGATGGCCAGGACCTGACGGTATCTATCCAGCCCTACTTCAGTGGGGTCTGAAAGAACTCACACCGCATCTGGTAGGTATATTTAGATCCTCGTTGGCTCTGAGGTATATCCCCAAAAAATGGAGAGAGGTCAAAGTGGTATTTATACCCAAACCTGAAAGGATGGATTACGATTAAACTGTCTCAAAAACATACCGACCAATTAGTCTAACATCGTTTTCCATGAAGACATTAGAAAGGCTATGTGAAAGGTACATAAGGGATACGATGATTACAACAACACCACTTCACCCAAACCAACATGCATACACCGCAGGCAGATTTACTGATTTAGCCCTTTATCTAGTGGCTAGCCGAATAGAAAGATCCCTGGACAATAAGGAATCCGCCTTGGGTGTTTTCATAGACATAGAAGGTGCTTTTGATAAAACCACCTTCCCAAAGATAATACACTCACTAACCAACAGGGAGGGGTGCTACACCTTTAATAATTTCTATTTCTTGGGAAAAAGCGACGATTGTCCATTTAAAATTGAATTTACCAGATTTCTTGCATAAAAAACACTTCTAAAAGGAAAGAACGTCAACATTGTAGATGACCTAACAAAAACTCAACGCAGAGAATATACGTTTCTACGAAAGCATAGAAAATAGTACCTACTTCGTTCGTGCATATAATAATCTTTTGTCTCCCACTGCTTCAAGCGAACATGGACTCCATCTCACCGAGATATATCTTCCATAAGCCATATAAAGTTATAATAGAACAAATAGAAGAGCCAGAAGTGGTAGGTACGATTCATATCTACACCGACAGTTTTAAAACAAAACACGGCGCAGGATGAGCAATAGTGATAGTGTAGTTCAAACAGAGCTAACGGGATTATCATAGCAGCAAAACATATAACCAGAAACAATATCATTAAAAGGAACATTCTTATCTCTACAGATAGCAGACAAGCACTTCTCACCCTGAATAGACCACAAATTTATTCAGGGTCAGTACTAGAATGTCACGAAGCTTTGGCCGAAGTATCCATCAACAATGTGGTAACCTTAAGATGGATCAAAGGTCACGCCACATTGAAAGGTAACAGTCTTGCTGATTCACTAGCCAAGAAAGCAGCCAACCAAATAATTTTTGGACTTGGTCCTTCTATTGGCCTGACAAAATCCGTAGTGACAGACCTAATTAAAGAACATTCCCTTGTGAAATTCAAGGAAAGATGGGATAAAACAAGAAACTGCAGAGTTGCCATGGAGCTCTTAAGTTATGCTGACAACACTGCAGCTAACAAATACTTGACTATGACTAGAAAGAATCTGCGTCTAGTCACAGGCATTGTGACTGGTTATTGCCAAGTACGGAAGCATCTTCATATCATGGGGCTGTTAGAATCCGCACTCTGCAGAGAGTGCGAACAAGAAGATGAGACCATCGAGCATATCCTTTACGATTGCTCGAC
The DNA here is from genome assembly GCA_927349885.1 of Psylliodes chrysocephalus. Taxonomy (NCBI): domain Eukaryota; kingdom Metazoa; phylum Arthropoda; class Insecta; order Coleoptera; family Chrysomelidae; genus Psylliodes; species Psylliodes chrysocephalus. The sequence continues at coordinate 45,262,602 of OV651820.1, read as the reverse complement.
GCTCTCATTTTTTAGAAGATTTGTGTTCAGCAAGTATCGGCTAATACCGGCCGATATAAGACAAGCACGAGCTAGGAGGTGCCTATCATCTTAGGAGGATGCACAATGGGCCTAATGACGCCTAAGTACCGTGGGTGTAACCCATCCTCCACACGTTACAGATACAGATTGGTAAGAGGTAATAACATTATTACATTAAAACCGTGCATAATTTTGAAGTAAATATTTAAACAATTTTTATTTTAAGTATTAAAATTATACTTACTTGATTGAAAAATTTGATGCTTTATTTAATCATTTATTTAGAAACGATTATTTAGCATGCTTGGCTCCAAAACGAGCACAAAATTGCTTATTGTTTGATTAATATGAATTTTTCTCTGTTATCAAGCGAGAAACGAGAAGCCAGAAAGGCACTCGAGTAATAAAAACGCCGTTCTTCTTATCTCTTAGTATTAATTTGTTCCTATGTATTATATATTATAGGTTTAACTAATTTTACTAATTAAAGTCTTGGATTATAAAACGACAACTCAAAATATCACCTACATTTTAATCTCAAACGGAAACAAACATTCAATTTGTTTTATCCCTAATTCACGACAAATAAATAACTGTCACCGAAAACATTTATTCCATTATCCACATAATCTTCCTACATACACTCATTTATTTTTAATCCCCAACGAACTTTTATCTTCATCTGTTTGCATACACCACTGGATCCGACTTCCATCAAGCAACAGCTACTGTGTTTCAAATCATTTTGCAACATTCATTATTCACCGTCAGACAAAGCATGGGACGTAGGTAGGTGTTACTTTGAAAAATTGAAAATTATTAGTAAATTGCCAAGGGATGTACTCCACTTTAATTATTTGAGCCCGAGTTTCCTGTATACAAAATTAATGATTAATGGAATAAGAACTCATTTATGATATCGTATTTTAAATAGAACTGGTATTAGTGACGTCGAATATTTATTATAAAGTTCATATAATAATGGTTATTGTAATTATACACATATTGGAAAAGTTAAGGAATATTTTTACAAATACATGTTTTTCGTATGTAACGTCTCGGCATCCTGTAATAAAAAAATCAATTATTAAGTACTAAAGAACATGACTGCGCTTACAAAACACGAGCAAAGTCATCTATCCGTACCCATACAAAACCATTTGGGCATCTATCCTCTATAAGCATCTATCTGGGCGCTGAACTGGGGCAACTATACTTTTTGGTACGGATAGATGCCTCGCTTCGATTTTATAACCTCTTAGAGAATTAGGTTCAGATAATGCTGTATTGCACAAATTTGAAAGGTATTTTACCAAAAAAATCGAAAAACATCATCTCATCTAAAAGATTCTTCGTAATATAGCAGACTACTCGAACGGGTAGGCATACTTAAAATCTCTTGGAGAATATTTTAATGACAGAGTAACAAGCAGAAACACTGAAATCCTATATCCAACTATGTCTTGCAAATTAACGATATGTCTACGATTTTTTTTGTATAGTCATACATAAAAAATTCTATTCTCAAAAGATTGAGAATTTACATGACAGAAAATATTGCAAAATGTTGCATAACATTTTTACTGGATTTGGTAGAAGAGTTGGTTTGTGTTTAGAGGTAATCATTTTTGTATTCTTATGTAATTTTGATTATGATTATTATATAAATAATTTTTACAGTAACATTTCGAAATAAAAAACTTTGTTTACCAGTGAAAATGTCTTTCTGTGTAATTATCAACCCAAAATAATTAAATTTCACTGCCGACTTCATTTATGATTTTTCTCGAAAGTTCTTAGGGCCTTCACTTTTTCGATTACTAAGAATATTCGATAAGATAAGTCAACTTTCGAAATCCCTATAGATACGCCTGTTTCGTAATCTGCTGTCAAAGAAACGGTTCAGTATATTACTAAAATTCTAGAACTGATCGAAAACACCAGTCCATAAAATGGTGGATTCGCCGACTTATGTTCTCGTTTTAGTAAAATGACGTCTAGAATTTTCATACCAAGTTCTGGCACATGCGCGAATAATTGAGAAACACCACTTATATGTATAAATTAGATGTTTCGTTATGGGAATTCGAGTTAAGTGATCATTCAAAACATACATCTTTTTCATAAAAATTAGTGTAAAAGTAAATGTCCATATAAATTAGTAGTAATAAAATATAAACAAGTATTAAAAATTAAAAATTTAAAAAAACCGACTTCAAAAACGTTCAGATGCCATCACCACATCTTAACCAAATTTATATGGGACCACCCCTGAGGTACCCCCTTACTAACAAAAAAAGAATCATATAAATCGGACAAGGTGGTAAAGCATTATCGCTAAACATACATAAAAAAAAATATTGCGACGAATTGAGAACCTCCTCCTTTTTTGAAGTCGGTTAATAAATTAAATGAATAAATAAGCTAGTGTTTTAAATAAATTAAATAAATAAACTATTTTAAATATATAAACATTACAATATAAACGTAGGTATACAAAATTATTTCATTATAATCACCTGATTATAAACTCGGTTAATATAGTTATAAAAATCATCGAAAAAAAAACAAGAAATTAAAAAAGTAAACAATACAAACACTTTCTGTTCCCTTCCAAATGTCATTCTATCAATGAGAGTATAGTTTGGGGTTATTTTATTTTTAGAACAACCGACTATAAATCATTTTCTTGACTGTAATTTAGTGCATCCAACCCACAAAAGGTAGAAAGCAGATAACTCTGTTTCGTCTCCGATTCATGTCAAAACTCTATAAAACATACTTTTCTTGTAACACTACACTCCTAGATCTGTTTGTTGATTTTACAAGTTCGTTGATAAATTAATTACTTTATTTTTAATTAAAAAAAATACCCAGGACATAAATTATGTCTTACTGTTATTTAATTTGCCATATTTTATAATTAACGGTACATTTATCTAATCCATTTGAAAGTGCGAACAAGTTGCTGTAATTTATCTATCTACAATTTTAGTCAATTTAATTAATAAGAAAATAACTAAGTCATTGTTGGTCAATTAATGAAGGATTAATGTGTCTAAAACGGTAGAGATTATGTACGAAATTTCACATTCGTGATTGCATAAACTTTAAATGTTACTGGAGAACAATTTATATCGATATATAATAAATATTATCATAACTGATTAAGTTGTAACTCCTTTTATAGAAAGGTTGCTAGTTCATTGTAGTAGTTGTTTATTAACCCAATTTGTGGTAAACTATTGTGCAAAGATCATTTATAAAATCTAGGAAACTATTTGTTTTAAATTTTCATTATAAGCAGTTTATAACTTCATATTTAAACGTCAGTTTCAACAATTTATTTATTTATTTTTAGAAACATAAATACATGAACCTACTTACATGTTTCTATAAATTCAACAAATAATATCTAATTAATACACTTATTCGAAAGTTCTAATAAACAAAAAACGAAATTACTGAGTACGAAAATACAAAAAAAAAATCGTCTGGGCGTCTGTGTGTATGTATGCCGGCACAATAACTCTAGAACGAAAGTTCTGATTGACTTATGGTTTTGATTTTTTTGAATAATTACTTCTAACTTAGAACCCTATTAATTTTTAGAATTTTCGATTCATCCTAACTACTTTAATAACAATTTTCTTAAAATCCGCCTATGCATTCCTTATGTGACAATTTTAGGAATTCCAATTATTTCTAACGTCAACATTCCTAACATTCTTTACATTCCATAAATTGCAAACATTCTCTAACGACCTGTCAAACAACAGCTGTTGATAGTAAGGGTGAAATTTCTGAGGCGGGTTACGACCTTCATACTTGAAACCATAGCCATTTTGGAGGCCACTTTTATTCGAAATTAGTCTCCAAGCCAGCCAATTTATGAAAAATATATAAGCAGTTTCTTAAAAATTACTTTTTTATGGTGGTGCTATTAAGCGTGCTACTATTTCGCCCTTAGCCAAAAAAACACCTTCATCAAATTTACTGGTTCTCTGTCGCAACCCCATAGAATAATTAACCGGTCATTTTATTTGGCAAAAATCATGAGCAGGCTTAAGAGGTAAAGGAGCCAATTACTATTAGATAAATTGCCCGAACAAGTTTTTAAACCCTAATCGAAAGGCGATATAGAATGGTTTTAAAAATGAAGGCTAGTGAAAATCATCACATGGTTTAACCTAAGTAATGCCAATGCTTTACAAACCAAAAAATTCAACGTCCTAATACTACTAGCGGCTTTCGGTATTTCGTTCCAAGTTAAATCATTTCTCGTTATTGTTACGCTACGAGTTTACCCTTGTGGGCATCAGTTGCGATAAAGTGGGCACCACCATTTTAGCGTTTCTCGAATTTTTAACAAGGTTCGTAGAAAAACAAAAATTCAAAATAACCAGAGCGCTAGCCAACCTCACACCAAAGCTACGAAAATCCTACAAAGTATTGTCACTTTGGCCGGACATGACAATTTTCTAAAGTTTCCTTCTTTCTATATGTGTTTATAGCTACATCAAGAACCGCAAGAAATGCATGAAATAAAAGAAAAAAATTCTAATAGACCATGCGGTTATTCGCACGAAATGTTAATTAACGGAGTCTAATAACTGTCCAAATATCCATTTAACAATTTACTTAAAAAACAAGGTTGATTATAGAGTGCCTGTGGGGCAAAACCGAGTTGGATGCCGTTTAATCCGTACTACCTAAAATCCAAAAACTTTTTTGTGTAGCTGTGAATTATGGCGTTTTTTTTAAGGTTATGGGGTTATTGTATTATAAGTTTATAAGTTTATGGGATTATAGGGTTATGTGTTTATAGTTTGAGTTATTGTGTTTTTAAGGTTATAGCAAAACACTGACGTGAGTGCAAATTATAGCGTTTCTTAAGGTTATGGGGCTATTGCGTTAGGGGTTATGAGTTTAAGGAGTTATAAGATTAAGGATTTGGAGTTAGCAGCTTGACTTTTGTGTTTAAAGTTTGAGTCATAGGCTTATATGCGTTCAGAGCCGATGAGATGGGGGGGTAGCCGGGACTAATTCCCGGGGCCCGGACTTAAATGGGGGCCCGGCAGCTTTAGGTTCTCAGCAGCCCTGTATGCGTTAAAAATTGCTGAAAAGCCTCAATTATTGGATTTTTGAGGTTATGACAAATTCAGCGACCCCAATTTTGTTTTTGCATGGCTGTGTAATTATGTTACAGTGGCAAGTGCTGTCTGTATCGAGGTTTTTATGAGATATATCAGAATCAGGGTTAGCAACATATTATTATGCTAATTTTTTGCTTTAGAAATATATATAAATTATTTTTTCCTACGACCACTTAGGAAAGTGACACATATCACACTATATAGTCCTATGGAAAGTGCCCTATATCACACGCGTATGAATAAGAGTTAACTTTCCACCTGCGTACGAATATGCTACTTTCCGCAGTAGCTGTCAGAAAATGTCAAACACATAATTTCTATTTTGATCTATGTAATGTCCATATTAATACTAAAAACGATATGATTGTTAAATTATTGAAATTGTTGTAAATTAGATCCTAGATATTTATCTTTAACAATTGTTATTAAAATAATTTTAAAATAACTAAGATATATTTGCTTTTTATTTTGGTTAAACACATAAGCGATTAGATCAATCAATTACCGTAAGGCCTGTTAGCTCAGTTGGTTAAAGCTTGAACTTTGCAATTTGAGACCGTTGATCGACCACGTTCAAATCCTGGCTGTGCCAGATTTTTTTTTTTGTTTTATAATTTTTTTTTATTTGTTTAAAAATTATGAAAATTAAATAAATACGTTTATTGTTGATTATTTTTTTAAATACATTTTAATTATTATAATAATCTGGTTTTACATTTTTTGATGAAATTATTTTGTGGTCGTAGGAAAAATATTGTACATCACTTGTGAGAAAAGTTATATTCCACACTCGTAATGTAATATACTATTTTGCTCTTGTGGTTCGTATGAAACATATGTTATGCTCTTTTGATACTTAAGCTACACAGTGGCAAGTTCTGTATCTCTGTTGTTACGGGATACATGAGAATAAGGTCTGTTTTTTCTATTTACAAACGAAATAATTAATTGTTCTGCTTTAGTAGTTTTGAGGAAAAACAACTGCATTAAATTGAGAAAACTATCTCCTATACCAAATAGGATATCAAAATGATTTTTATGCCATATTTTGTTGTTAATTATATACTCCTTATTAGTATCTAATTAGTTTTCAGAATTAAGTCAATATCATAATTTTACCCAGGGTCACGTAATATTATACTCGCGTTTGAATAATATAAAATATCTATGTGTAAGTATACTGTGAAAAAACTAAAAAGTTCATAACAAGAATATTTTTTTTATTTATTTATTTAGCATTAGATAATTATTCGTTAGCCCATGTTTGCCCATTTTTTTGTTTCACAAATTTCCATAACGACCTTCAAAAAAAATTTAATTAGAAAACGGATTTGATGACAATTCCATTATCGGAGATTTATACGAGTTTATTTGTTATAAAAAAAATCGAAATAACGCCAAAATATTTCACTAAAATATGTTTTCTGAGGATTGCCCATTTTTAAAAAATCCTCGTCCAATAGGGGGCCTTAAACTTTCATAATAGTGCATTTATATATGTGTTTATTAGTGATATAAAAATGGGCAAACATCAAAATAATTCCAAAAAAAGTGTTAAGTTGCTAAGAAATGTATTCTGAGGATTTCCCATGTTTAAAAAAAAATATAATATAATAAGTAACTAACAAATATTTTGGCGTTATTTGGATGTTTGTTCTTTTTTTTATAACAAATAAATTCGTATAAATCTCGGATAGTGGAACTGTCATCAAATCCCTTTTTTAATTAAATTTTTTTTGAAGATCGTTATGGAAAATTGTGAAACAAAAATGGGCAAACATGGGCTAACGAATGATTATCTAATGCAATTTTCATATTGCATTTTTGTAAATATTTTTTTTTATTTTCTCTATTTTTTTTTTTCTGAAAAACCTAATTTGGCCCGCGAAAATTATTTTCGATATATTGTGAAAACAGAGAGTGAGCAAATAAGTTATTTCATGGGCAATAATGGACAAACGATGGGCCAACCTCTCACACATTTTTGACCCTTTTTGCAATGTTCACAGACCTCCTATAATTTGTTCCATTAATATGTCCACAAATGTTATGAATTTGAGATAATAAAATATTACATTATAAACCCACCCATATCATAATTATTTTGGTACCTTTTGCTAATAAAATAGTTAAACCATTTCTCATTAAAAGCAATTTTTTATCTATAATTAAAAATATTTTTGACATCTTTATTAATCATAATTCATAGACGTAATCTAAATTCAATTAACGTTATCTTAATTTACTTTAAAAGAACACCATTTTGATTACAGCTACAAAATGTTGAATGAGTAATAAATTTGTTTACAAAACAAATAATGTTGAACAAATAACTTTTAATGAGCCTATGTATGTTTAATAAATTATCATTTGATAATAAATGTTTAAACCAGATATGTGTAAGTAACGATTAAATTTATACCAGTATCAATTCGGTACTCATGGTCGGACTATTCGTTACAATGTATTCGTTACTCGTTATTTTTGTTACTTGACGATTCATTTCAAAGTTTGTTTAATAAAAAATTTAGTAAAAAAGGTTTAAAATACACCTGCCTAAACAAAAATCTTATCTTTTATTTATTTTTTGATTATTTAATCAAATATGGTTTTGACGCATTCGCAACAAGTAACAATATAAACTGCATGATTACTGATTACCCTGGGGCCCTGATATCGTATTGGAATATTTCAAATAAAGAACTACAATAGGGAGGCATTATATTTTGTAAATTATTATAACATAACTTACAAGAGAAATTATTATTTATTTTTATTACGAATAAAACAATCACTTCTTACATAAATCATATCAAAACAGGATGCCAATACTAGAGTAGAAACCCAACGAACAAGTACTACTGAGAACCGACTTAGAGTCAAACAGTCACAAGAGTATAGTCTAGTTGTGGGCTTACAAGCAAAAAGCACTAAGTCAAAAATATGTCAGAATGGGTTTATATTTTTGTATATCATGTAAAAACAGCATTGTATTCCGAAAGCATGTACATCTTCTTTGAAGCAGTTGATAAACTCTAAATAATTTATAAAAAAATTAGAACTTTATTTTAATTTTGAATTTCAACCGTTCTTCGTTTAATGGTTTAATGTATACATTTAACAAATTTTAAATTGTAGCCGTCTTTAACCTACGTATTCCTCCCAAACGAATTTTTTATATCTTTGGTCGTTTTCCCATAAAGCTCCGTCCCGTTGAGCGTGAGCCACCCTGTATACTGAGTACGTGCTTTAAAAGTATACTGAGTACGCGCCTTAAAGGTATATTCTAGAAAGTATATATTGAGCACGTGCTTCTTAGAAGTCATATAAAAACCAGTGTTATAATGAGTGTATTATTAAGAAACTGAAAATTAGCATCTTATTAACAACTTATAGTATAGGAGTAGAAAAACTATTTTATATTGCATTTCAATCACGTTTTAATTATACAATAAAAATTAACTTAATAACTGACAGAATATCAGGTAATACTTTTTTCCGACGATATAGGTATATCGCTAAATTAGCATTCTTGGTTGATCAAGGTGATGAGTTTTTTGTCATAATTTAGAATAAACTTCAGAACTCAATTATTTCTGTTTTGTCAAAAATTAAACGAATAAATCGAAAGTTAGAGATTTCCTTTTATTTTAGTTAAGACAGTTCGTTGAGAGATCTGTATAAAAAAATTAAAATTCCAGGGTGACAAAACGATTGCTTGATCATTTTCTTAACAATTAGGTTACAACGGAAAATAACTGCAAATTGATTGGTATAACAATATATGACTATTATAAATCCGGTGTTTCATATCGAAGAAATAAGTCAGAAAAGATTCAGTGTTCGTTTTATACTTAGAAAACTTCAGAATTTAGTGAACAAATATTAAAGTACCTTTTGTAGGTATTTTGGTTTGTTTCAATCTGTAGTTGCCTAAGGTACCATTTTATGCACACAGAGAAAGATCCCGCACACCGCTTATGGAAAAGTGGCGACCTGTTAAATGTCATAAATGTTTGATATGTTGCAGTTATCGACCTCTTAAGCAATAGTTACCATGGGACCATTTAAATTCTATTACTGGTTTTTGAGATACATGGTGTTAAACTTAAGAAATACCACTTATTTGATAACGCTTATTTCAGGAAAATATTGTAACATCTTTTGGCACTTTACGAATATAAAAAGGGGTCAAACATTATTTTCCTTTACAGGATGAGCCACAAATAAGTAAGAACATGTTTTTGATAATTAGGTACTTTTATTGTTCTAGAAGACGAAAATATTTACTAAAAAATAAATTATTAGTATATTTATTATACCTAATGATAATACAAAATATATTAGGTGCCATTTATACAGGATGATTCGTAAATATCGACAGAGAGCCAGCAAATTTGATGAAGGTGTTTTTGTGGCACGGACGAAATAGTAATAATAATAATAATAATAATATTTATTCAGGAAGCAGAATCAATATACATAAAATAGTGAAACACAAGAAGTTTTAACAAAAATACAAGGATTATCTACTATACTGAAAAGGAATCGTATTCATCGTAGCCTATCAGAAGACAGACTAAAATGATTTTCAATACGCCCGGTCAAAATTAATAGTTTAAATATAAACACCCCTTAAATGTAGTACATATATAAATACATAATGAATACACATAAAAAAATGAAAATTGTAATTAATAACAAAGACATCATAAATACCTACCTAGTCTAGTAGACGAAGCTCAATGAAAATTAGTGAACGTTGCTTCAAGCAATAAATATAAAAATATACAAAGATCAATCAAATAATCACAAATTAATTTTTATATTTTAAAATCGAACAAAAGCTGTCCGCGAAGTAACAAAAATGTCAACTTATTTTTAAAAGTTACATGACTTAATTTTTTAAACTCTGTTGGTATACGATTCAAGATACGGCCTATTAAATATGAAAATGAACTTTTGAACATAGCAGTGGAATGTCGAGGAATAGAGATATCATCCTTTCTACGAATATTAATATTGTGTACTTCGCTCCTGAATCTTATTTTGTTATACAAGTAGGGGGAGTTTTAAGATTGACAATTTTTCTGTAGAGACAACAGGTGTGTAAAAAACGCGCTTCCTGAACAGATAGCCAAGACAATTCAAATCGCTTAGCTGACACTCTTTGCCTTTTTTTTTTTAATTATACACTAATCTAATACAAATATTTTGCATGTGTTGAAGACGTTGACTATCATATCGTGTTACACAAGGGCCATATACCGAATCGCAATAATGCATATGTGAAAATACTAGTGATTCGCACAACGTACGTTTAGCTTGATGAGTTAAGATGTATTTATTTGCATATATCATTTTTATGGTAGTATATCATTTTGATGTTAGTCGTACATTTTTTTATAATCTGATTTACGTGTTTTACAAACCGTAGGTCCGTATCTAAAGTTTCATTATTTACTATAATGTTAAATTGATCCTTATATTGAAGCCGACAGTGCTTTCGACCAAACAGCAGGGTTTTCGATTTAGAAGAATTTATATCAAGGCAGTAGTCATTAGATAATTGAAAAAGTGCCGTTAAATCCCTAGTTATGTTTTTAATGTTATTATGAAAATCTTTAGGGGGAAAGGATATATATAACTGTGTATCGTCGGCATAAAAATGTGAGCGGCAATGCTGAAGGCAATCTTGAAATAAACAAGTATAAATACAGAAGAATAGAGGCCCGAGAATAGAATCCTGTGGAACACCGTTTGTTATATTTTTTGGAGAAGATAAACGATTATGTAATTTAACTCTTTGAAACCTATCACTTAGGTAGTTACGTACTAAATTCAAAGCTGTATCGCTAAAACCAATGAAATGCAAGACTCCTAGCAACAGCTGATTATTAATTCTATCAAAGGCTTTAGTGTAATCAAGAAGTACTAGAATAGTAAGAAGGTTATTATCATTTGCCGTAATGATATCATCAGTTATTGACAGTAGTGTCCTATTGCAACTAAAGCCGGACTGATTCGATGGTATTATTTGATTATCATCTAAATGACTTTGTATTTGTTCATATAAGATTTTTTCATATATTTTAGCTGCGGTGCACAGGATACTAATTGGGCGTATACACGGAAAAAAAATTGTAGAACAAATTTCTACAATTGTACAATTTTTCTCTACAATAAATAGTACATATAGGGACAGGGACAATTTGTAGTAAAAATTTCCAAATATTTGTGGAGAATGTATTGTAGAGTTATTATCTACAATATTTAGTAAAAAGATCCAAATGCATCATAAGAATTGTTCTACAAATTGTTATAATTTTTGCTATTCATTGTATAAATTTATATTAAAAATGTATTGCATTTTATGAAAATAAATACGAAAATTTCACACAATAAATAGTAAAAATTCATACAAATTGTAGTAATTTTTAATAAAATTTGTAGTAGTATTCCATAATTATTATAATTATAACCTAGAAAAAAATGTTCCATAATAAAATATTCAGTTTATTGTTTTAATATAAAAGATACAAATTCTTAATTACATTATGTAATAAATAACAGTAATAATAACGCCCTCAGTCTCAGTTGGCTTTTCGGCACCTAAAAAATATGAAATAAAAATTAATACCAATTGAATTGTTCATACCCTTAAAACGGGGACATTTATCACCTTTACACTGATTTGGATATTAAATGACCAAGTCAGATAACTAACAAAAATAAGAAAGTAGGTATGTCACAATTAAGACAAAAAACATCATTGAACTTGGCACAAAATTCGATCGTTGGGCACAACATTCGATCGTTGGCCACAACTATTTTTTTTAAATAATCTACTAAGGTTATTTAAATTAGTTATGTAAAGGTAAATTATTCAGAAACAATAATAAATGTACTTACCACCAATAGAATTTATTATTAAAATTTTCTCAAACGCATCGGTGCTTATAATATAATAATGTATTATAGGTACTCGTATATGTACCATGCTTTGTTATGTGAACATGGCGAACGGCTACTGCTGTCTGGCCGTTTATGATCGACGTCAGAAAACGTTGGCCAATAGCAGAATTCTGTTTTGTTCACATGACTTAGAATTTCTACAATATTATAGAATATTTTTGAAGAAGGGATGTAAAGTATTACTATTTTTTGTAGAGAAAATTACTATTTTTTGTAGAGAAAATTACTATTTTTTGTAGAGATAATTATTAATATTTGTACAAATTTTTACAGAAGTTAGTAGTAGTAATTACGATAATTGTAATAAATTTCTACTTCTACAAACAATAGTAAAATATACTAAACATTGTGGACTTCTTTCCTATTGTTGTAGCATTTTATTCGACAATTCAATTGCTACAATAACTAATAGTTTTTAACTATAAATTGTAGTAAAATTTTCTACAAATTGTTAGGTATTTTTCTACAAGTCTACTACTACAACATTGTAGTAAAATTTTCTAGTCACATTTTTTTCCGTGTATCTTTATATTGAGTAGGGTTTTTAACTTTTTTAACTAGTAGTACGCTTAAGTTAGCACCACCATAAAAAGTCATTTTTAAGAAACAGCTTATATATTTTACATAAATTGGCAGGCTTGACGAATAATTTCGAACAAAAATAGCCTTCAAAATGGCCATGGTTGCAAGTGTGAAGGTCGCAACCCGCCTTAGAAATTTCACCTTTGCTATCAACAGCTGTTGTTTGACAGGTCGTTAGAGAATGTTTGCAATTTATGGAATGTTGCGAATGTTAGGAATGTTGACGTTAAAAATAATTGGAATTTTTAAAATTGTCACATAAGAATTGCATAGGCAGATTTTAAGAAAATTGATATTATAGTAGTTAGGATGAACTGAAAATTCTGAAAATCAATAGAGTTTTAAGTTAGAAGTAATTATTCAAGAAAATCAAAACCGTAAGTCAATCAGAACTGTCGTTCTAGAGTTATTGTGCCGGCATACATACACACAGATGACCAGACGACAATTTTTTTTTGCATTTCCGTACTCAGAATGATCGGAAACATAAAAAAAAGTTTTAAAAAATGGGGGCAAGAAAATTTTTTCGTCTGCACAAATGCAATACTGAGGCCCCATACACAGAAAAAACGCTATTGTATTTGCAAGAATAGTCTTTCATTTAAAAACATTCCCTTTACTTCAATTAAAGTAAATATACAATCAATAAAATATTCTTTAACAAATTTGAGAAGTATGTTTATTTTAACTATAAAATAATTTTTAAGCGGTAAGCATAAATATAATTACGTGAAAAAATAATAAAGTTATTCAAATAACAAGACACTAATTTGACACAACAACATTTAATACTTTCTTTAAAATCAAAATTTTTTTGATTGAATGAAAATCTCTACTCAAGAAAACAGTATAACTAAATGATATAACTATAGTTTTTAATCAATAATTAGTAATTACAATATTTTTGTGCGAAAAGAGAAATATATTCATTTAATTTCTGTTGAAATTCGATCTAATTTAAAGTATGATAGGTTTAAATATTTCTATTTTTAAATATAATTACATATTTTATCAAAGCAATTATAGTATACAATCTTCAATAACTCTTATTGTTGGGGCAATACCGTTCCCTCATTTCGGCGGGGTGGCGGGTGTAATCGGAAGCAGACTTGTGTATGACTGCGAATACTTTACGCAGTTTACCAGTTTGCAAATTAGAGACAAAGGGTTAAATGCAGTTTCTAGATCCACGTGTGTGATTGTAAGTGGCAGCTATTTTGTTAAAGTTAAAATGGATATAAATGAACTCTTAAATGTCTGGGAAATGGAGCAACTAGTTCCAATTTTTTTAGGTAAGTACATTTCTCGTTTATAGGTATCATGTAAATACTTTCGACGCCGTAGCTTCCATCGCAGTTGTTTTCAGAATTACTTTTAGGTATCGTTTGATCGAAAGTCGCCATTATAGGTTCTTTTGTCTAAATGAAAAAATGGTTAAATACGCTTTTTTAAATCTATTCATAATTTTTTAAACTGATGTAGGTATAATGTGTAGTTTAAAATTTTGAAGTTTATAAGGTTTCAGAAGCGGTCCCAACGGTTTAATAATTATAAGGAGGATGCGCAAATTTAACGAATGCCAAAATAAAAAGGATTGCGCATGCTCTTTATAGTTATTAACCGTTGGAACCAGACAAAACATAAATCATAAAAAGAAAAAATTCTACTGTTGATCCTAATGAGACCTGAAAAAAGAGACAAAGAAAACACGAAAGGTATATCTATACCTTGTAATAATATTTTTTTAATAGGACAGATCAATGCATAACTAAATAAAAAAAATAACAAATTGTATCTCGATATATTTTGGTTTAGTATGATTATTTATTTAAAATTATCTTTTAGGTGAAAAAAATGCTGACATGGCTGAAACATAACCGAAAACCGTAAGATGAGGTTATGAGGCAATGGCAATCGACTTTTGATATAAGATCATTTGGAAATTTCAATACAGTCGTAGAATTTATCATAAACTGGTCTATACTAGGGCACCTTCATTAGTATGTAATTTATTCTCAATAAATAATTCTCTTTTTACAAAATTTAAAGTAGAATTAGGTACATAACATATTTTTTAAATATATACAATAATAACTCAAATATACTAAGGTTGTTATTGTAGTTATATAAAACAGAATAATTTTTTATTTCAGACTGACGCTAATTTAAAATGTATGTACCCAGATAAAGAGCTACTGGCATGTATTTTTTGAAAAACTGTTGGTGTTTAAGAGAACAGAAATAAATAATTCAAGAGACGCTATTTTGCAAGATCTAATACCTAAGCTCTCTTGAACAAGTAGATTTATCAGGTTTGTGAATTAAATAATTTTATATTGAATTAAAACACCTTGAGGCTGAAATTAAAGATTATTTCTGTCATTTTTCCAAAAGTAATCATTGGTGTACATTTTTTTTGCAAGTATTTCGTCAGTAACAAAGTTATGTATAATTTTTTAGATTCTAAAGTAGTTCTACAGCTTGCAGTCTTTGCTAGAATTATACCATCTAGAGGTAGAAAAAGAGATGGCAAAAATCATTGGAAATTTAGTACAACTGAGGCAGTAGATGGGATTTTGGTGCATGCCACGGTAAGTTTGCAAGTTTTTAAACATTTCTAAAATGGTCATGCCAATCATATTTGAATAAATTCCATGTTAGGCCCAAATTTATAATCTAATTGATAGCTTTTTTAAATTAAAATTTAAATATACAGGGTGATTCGTGTATTTGTAGTAATAAATGGATCATACTCTGTATATTATTATTAATTTTACTTGATTAAGTTGACTTCAATGACAAACAACACTTTTTTAGTTTTAGATACCCGGGGATATAGAGAGGCAAAGAGAAAATCAGGTAAATCGAGTCCTCGAAAGAAAAATATTCAGACAAGTCCAGCCTTATCTACTTGCAGAAGGACATCAGCTCTCCCAAATTCAAAATAACTATCTCGTGATCGACAATATACACTTTCATGTAGAAAGTGCTCTGAAAGGACTGGACACTTTATTTAAATGTTTTTCGCCCTTCATATAGAATACCCAGTGTAGAGTGAACATATTTGGCCTATAATACAACAGGTTATATATGTAATTGACATTGCAGCAGAAAAAATTCTTTAAATATTGTTGATGTAGTTAGTTTTGTAAAACTTGACTAAGTAGGGAAAAACTGGGCATTACCACTGTATACATCTTAAAAAGTTAGGGTAGGAATCATGTAAACCTTTTTTTCTCGATTTTTAACAGTTTTGATACCACAGCCACCTAAACTAAAAAAATATGTTATTTTCAGGTGGATATAGGTCATGTTCAAACACATAGGGGGTTATGATTGACAACCTGTGTTATTTTTAACAGGTCTGTTATTTTATAAACACACAGAAATTACAACCTGTTCACAAATAACGTGTCTGTTAAAAATAACATTACTTGTCGATCATAACCCCAATAAACACATTGTAATACACCGTTGAAATCAGCGCAAGCCAAGATTATCCAAAATATATTAAATTATATAATAAAACTAGTTTTCAAATAATAAAATTTGTTTTATTTCTGTAATTAATTGTTAGTTGACAATAATAATTGATAAATTATTAAAATACATTGAACCACCCAAATTTTGACGGAATTAAAATAAATGTAGATATTATTTGAAATAAAACCATCAGCTATTTTTGAAAAATTTTATTTAAATAACGATTCGGGAAAGACTGTTCTCAAAGTTAAAAATAAAATACATTAACTATTTTTTGCAATGAAAACGGGTATATTCCTTTTCTCGAAATGTTTCTTAAATATATTTCCAAAAAACTCCTGGAGATTTTATTCCAAATAATATCTACAAAATTTCTTTTAAATTCCGTCTAAATTATGTACAACTGGTTCAATAATAATTCTGTAATTTATTAAATGAAAAGGTGTAATTAAGTGGAAAAAATATTTTTTTAATTCAATGTGAATTATTCGTGTTTCAAGTAAAATTATTATTTGAACCAATAAGAAGTAATATTAAAATATTGTTCTAATGATTATAGTGATCTTTTGAAATAAAAAATTCTAAAAATTAAATAAAGGGCATACGTATTTGATTTGATTATACTAAAGTTCTTTTCTTATACAAGGCTTTACTTTATTCAATAATACAATAATTATACTAAAAATATAATACTTCACCCAAATTATATTATATTCTGTTGCAAAGAAAGAAACGTTTAAACCAACAATAGGGTTCATTGAAATAAAAGAAAACTCATGTCGACATCCGAACGAAAACTATTTTTAAATATTTCATTGACAACCAATGAGATCTTATTCTTATTACAATTATATTATGAATTTAACAAATAATGATAGGTTTAGCATTGAACTTAATACTATTATGATCGCGGAATACAGAATAGATTATACCATTGATTTAATGGTATTATCATTGACAGTACGATAGTGTTTTCTCTGTGTAGGAAGGGCCTCAGTAATTTTTCTTTAATTAATAAACATTCACCCTTTAAATAAAATGTCTGTTTTAAGTCTAGGATTTCTGCCTCTTGATAAAGATCATTCGAAGGGGAAGTAATATTTTTCTGAAAAATTATTTTTAAGAATAATTTTTGGACAAACTCTAAGTTTTTTAGATAAATCTATGTTACTCCTCTCCATCCTACAATTCCATAGGAGAGGCGAGAAGCAACCAATCCCTAATACAGTATTTTAAGATAGGGTAAGTCCAGAATTTTTGGTAAAAATTTAAATTTAGCTAATAATGACCTAAGAGTTTTTATAACATTAGTAATATGATAGTCCCAACGAAGATGGTTGTCAATAGTTACAAAGAATCCAACAGTTGTGAGTGTTCTACTGTATTGAACGCCTTTTTGATGTTTGGTCTAATATTGCATTTTCTAAAGAAATACCTGAACGAAATCCAAATAATTTTTTAGAAATAATATTCAAAAATGATTCTAATCTTATTTTTATAACGTTTTCAAAAAACTTTAAGAAATTGTTTATTATAGAAACAGGTCTGTAGAGGTTTTATAACTGCAGATTTGAATTATATCAAACAAATACCAGTTTCTATAATCAAATTAATAACAAAGCATAGTGGCGAAGAAAGTTCTGTACGAATTTCTTTTAATTCAGGTGAAATTCAGGAAATACCAAAAATAATAAAACTTAGGGTGGAGAAACAAACCTTGAATATTTTATAAACCTTCGAAAAGTATTTAATTTTAAATTTTTTATTAGACATTTTAAATCAAAAGTTTAAGCGCCATTCTGTATTTAATCTATGAAAATTTGCTGCTTTTTATTTCAATAAATATCTAGCAGTTTTTAAATGAATTAATTTCCCATCTTTTTTTCTAAAACGTCTCTGTAGAGTGCTGCCGTATCGTTGTAAAAATTTAAAGCTATTAATATTCTCAAGACACATAATATCGCGAAGTATTCCCAGTGGCATGCAGGGCCGACTAGAGGGGGGGTAGCCGGGACTAATTCCCAGGGCCCGGGCTTAAATGGGGGCCCGGCAGCGCTGTGAGGGGAGCCCGACAACAGGCAGTTTTGTTCTGCATGAGAAATTCGACACAAGATGAGAGAGGGAAGTTAAGTTAGTTTTTTAATGTGAGGACCTTTTTTTTTTAGAAAAAAATCTATTTCAGCAAAAGAGGAACAGTTTTTGGTTAAAGATTTTTTTTTATTACGGGGCCCGATCTAGAGAGTTGTCCTGGGGCCCGGCCTGGCTCTCGGCGGCCCTGGTGGCATGCACATAAATACAATGTTATATTAGAAAATCCTTAAAACATGTTTGTTTTCGCGAAAGGTCCGGTTTCCTCTTAATGTTTCGGCAGTTATATCTAACTCTATCTAATTCAGGACTTTTATTATTTTTTAAAGTTTTTATAATTTCTTTTTCTATTTGTGGGTTTTAGGAATATAGTGTTATTATTTGCGATTCAATCCTTAGCAAAATAAAGCCTTACTTCCTAAAATAATTCATTAAATGCTTCTGTTTTTTGTACTTTATTCTCAACATATTTACCTTTTTTGTTATTACTTCTTTTATGTCAGTCATAATATTTAATATTTGTTATATTTTTTATTGTTTTCCATCATTTTTGAGATTTATTTTTATTTGATTTTATCTGTTCCCTCTGAAAATTAAGTTTAGTAGCTTAAATAAGGTGGTTTAAAGAATTCCTGTAATTAATAAATTGCTCTTTTAAAACTTTGTTTCCTATTTCTCTTTGATATGCTTCATACAATTTACTCCGTGTTATTATTGATTTCATGAAAACCACCGCAATCCACTCTTTCTTTTTAATTAATTACCTTTTTGTTTAAGTATAGTTGTATTGTTAGAAATAAGGGTATTAAGAATGATAACAAAGTAATTTGTTATTTCTTCTTATTTATATTTTAATCATGAGAAGTTAAATCAGCTTTAATTTTATTCGCAGGTTCCTTTACATTAAATATATTTATATTTAAAATTGTAGCTTTATAATTAGTAACGAGGGTATCCAAAACATAGAATCTTCGACTTCTTCACTTTTATATATACAAACATGTGAACTTTGTATCCTAAAAGGAACATTTACCTATTGTTGAAGCAAAACTAAACTTTCTTAAAACCATTTAAATAGTCATTTGATTAAACTTCATCGTCTCGAAGTATATGAATATTTATGTCATCCACAATTACATGCATATCATAATTATTATTTATAGATTCCCTTAAGTAGCGGTGCAGTTCAGGTTGAATTCCCGTTCATCTATTGTGGGAGGCCTGTAAAGTAATATAATTTTAATAAGTTTATTCTATTTAGTTTGCTTTGCAATTAGATAGGTATTTCTACTATTCTATGATTATAATTATGTCTTTTTACATATTTATTTATATCAGCAAAATTAAATAGCCTGTTTTTTAAAACAACCCAAGTAACACAAAAAGTTATATAAGGGTTATACCGACGTTGCAACAACGTTTCTTAAAACTCAACAACTTACATATTCTAATACACTATACCGTTATTATATATTATTATGTGATTTTTGATGGATATATACAACCTAATAGTATACGTTTTACAGTAGTTGCTATAACTCCAGTTATAGCTTTAACTTATAACTTTATAAAATAGTATTATGGATTTAACAACGTTGTTAAGAGTTGTTATGTCATGATATATAATTATCTATAGATTATTATTTATATATCTAATGAAAACCAATAGGTATAAACATTTTAGAGTCACTTCTAATAAAATATTACATCATAAATATCTCACTAATGGCAACTAGGTAAACCTTAATAGTAAACTTACATTTTGCCTAAGAAGTTGGTGTAATCTACCTAAATTCTCTGACGAAATAAATTTTATAGAGTAACATTTAATTTTAGTTTGTAAAAATTAGGGCTTCTTATCATCTTCTTAAAATAATGGTTTTAAAAATAAACTTTAAAAATATTTCAAAATAATTGTTATTTTAAATAAAAACATATCAATGTAACCTTATTTTGTCTACATATTGCAATTATAATAGAATGAGATCCAAATTTTATTTTTTGTTTACTTTTTACCAACATGACGGAAAGTTTGTGTTACTTTTTACCGAATAAAATGGCTAAATCTTCTTATGACCAAAAAGTTGTAATTAATACATATAAACTCCATGTTAATATTATTTAATTTATTATTTTATACTATCGTTGCTTTTATGTGCACAACTTATGGTTATTATGTAAGTTTAATTTGAATGTATCATATTTATTACCATTTAATTCTATGTGTATTATATAAGTTATACCAAAACTCGTTTACCACTGAGTTATAACTGTCAAAAAAATTTATAGGTTATGTAGATGTGCTGTGTTTACTGTTACTGCTTACTAACATCATTATTAAAATTTGCAATTGTTTAGGAATATTTCAATCATTTCTAATATTGGTTTGCAAGGATTGATAAAGAAAGGATCAAATGAAAACTACTTATTGTTTGCAAAACATGGTTTTAAGCCATAGGGTTTTTAAATAATAATATACCATTGAGTTCTGGTCTCATAAAAACTATGTTAATTTTTCTGGCAGTTTGCAATAAGGTTCTTGCATCTTTTGGTAGCTGTTTAATTTTAATTGTGCATATAATTATTCTCACTAATTTATTTACAATTTTATGTGATAAGTAACCTACTTTATTTTTTGTTATTGCCCATACTTTTAGTTACTGGTTCCTACTTTCATGTCAATTTCTATGTTGCAATATTTCTTGGTCTTTATTAATTGTCTCTTTTTATAACTATCTTAGAAATTATTGCAAGAAGCACAATTCCGAATATTACTGTTGAAAACAACGGATGGTTTTATTGTATAGGTAAGTACTGTGGATCTGTTTGAAATGTTCTCAATTTTTTTATTTCTTGAAGTGCTTTGATGCGTCCAGTTAAGATAGTTTTTTTTACATCTATAAGGGCCACCTCTTCTTTGGATACATAATAATTCTCTTTTAAAATTTATAAAGCAGTTATTCCTAACTCCTAACCTCACAAAGATAATAGTACATTCTAGGAATACAATAATACATATTTAACCACTGTACAACTTCTATAATAACGGTGTATTATGTAATTTAAAACAAAAGAACCACTGAAGCAGTTTGTATTAGTTTTATTAACCATATAATAATTTTCTGGATAAACCTAATAGTAACTTCAGTTTGTAACGGTATTACAACTGTATTATTAAGTGAATATGTAGGTATGTATTAAAAGTAGTTGCAATTTAAAAGTTATAGAAACGTTATAACAACTACATATATTGTACATTTTAAAACAACTTAATTTATTTACACGTTTCTTATAAATTAACGTTGTTACAACTCTAGTTAAATATTACTCAACAACTTCTAACAAAAACGTCTTACTATTAGTTTCTACACTATTAAAAAGTATATCAGTTATAAAAATTTAAGTTATTTAACGTGTTGTTTTAATCAATTATACCAACATTTTATAACTTTGTGTGTTACTTGGGAAATTTATATCAAAATTATTCCTTGTTTCAATTAATATTAGACAATCGAAGTATTCGTTGAATTAGTTTAAAGCAACTTCCAAGTTATCCATGTTTTTACTGATACTCCTAATGTTAGTGTGAAGTATTTTAAAAATAGTCTGGTTTTGCGTTATATACTTGATTGTATTCATTGATATTATCTAATGCTCTAGTGGGAAATGAAGTGTAGTTATAGTCTCTGATAAATATATCCATACTAACTAAATCGGTTACTATTAGTGAATATTTAATTTTTTTTATAAGATATACTTTTATTATTATGGTAGGTACTGTTCAGAACTCAAGAAAAGGTTTCTAGGTGGGGAAAAACTGTTCAAAATGACATATTGTAGATACTATGTTAGAAATTAAATAAAACATTTTTCAATTCTGATAACAATACACTGAAAACACTGAATAGTGAAAGTACATCTAAAATCATTGGTTATTTGTTGCCAGTGATTTTGACTGTAATTTCACTGTCACTTTAGAATGATATTTACACTGAATCATTGTAAAATTGCATTAATGACTGTAAAAACGCATTGGTTACTTTAAAATTCAAAATAAGCTTGTAATATTTATTATACAGTAAACACTGCCTTTTCCACATGCAGGTAGTATTAATACAAACTACTCTATTATTTAACCCTGTCAATTTTTTGACAAGTTTTGATTTTACCTTGTGAGTTATCTGTATTTTTACAACTTAGTATGTAATATGACCCTGTATTTTTTTTTAGAAGTTGTGATTATAAATTGTGGGTTATCTGTATTTTACCAACTTACTGAGTAATATCACCCTGTAATTTTTTACATATTGTGATTTTTCCTTGTCAGTTATCTGTATTTTACAACCAAGTGTGGAATATAATTCTGTATTTTTATACAAGTTGTGATTTTACCTTGTGAGTTATCTGTATTTTTACAACCCAGTATATAATATCACACTGTATGTTTTTACAAGTGTAAATTCAACAGAATATTTTTAAAATTACGCGTGTATAACGTATTTATAAATATTGTGTCTCTACAAAATATTTGTAAATTAAACTTTATATTTTTATTTTGACAAAATTATTGAAAAAATCCCTTTATTTTCTAATAATTACTGCATATCTGTAATTTTACAAATTTGTTGCTACATTCCACAATTTGAAGCGAACTTATAGATGTTGGAAATTTACAAAACATGTGTGAATCCGTTCATATATTTGTATTTTCACAAGATTATTGTAAGAACCTTTCATCATTTAAAATAACAAGGTAATCATCTAATTTTAAACAATTATTATTGTAAAATTGCAAGGTTAATACTTACCTAAATATTGTTAATTTACAAGATATTAGTGAATTAACTCATAGATCTGTAACAATACTAAAACTTTCGCATTTTCACTTTTTATGTTCCCACAAAAATGTAAAAATGCAAATAAGTTAGATCAAAATAAATTCGTATTTTTTTAAACAATGAAAACTTAGTGTTTTTCTTGTAAAAACTATTTTTAGTAAAAAAGTTTATAATTTTAAGAACGGTGAAACCCTTTCTAGAGTGAAAATCACTATAAGTTATATTTACAACCAATTAGTTGTGAGACTTGCAGCTATTATAAAAAAAATTTCAAATTCTGGTAACCAACTTTCAGTGGCACAAGGATCTTAAAAAACCACAACTGTCGTGAAATTTAATAAAATTCTTGTGAAATTAAGATGCTAAAACGGTCTAAATATATTGTAATTCTGCATTATATCTGTGAATAACAGGATTTATACGTATTTTTACAAGGCAGTGCAAATTCACAGATGGTGTATAAAATTACATTTGTAAAACGGATTTAAAAATATTGTATAACTACAAAATATTTGTAAATTAACCTATATACTTTTATTTTGAAAAGATTATTGTAAAAGTCATTTTATTTTCTATTAATTACAGCAATAATGTAATTTTACAGAATTATTGTTAGCTTACAAACTTATGTCAATTTACAAGGCATTTGTGAATTAACCTATATCTTTGAATTTTCACGAGGTTATTGTAAAAACACTTTTATTATTTAAGTTAACATGGTAATGAGACTATCATTATCTAATTTTACATATTTCTTGTAAAATTGCAAGGTTAAAACGTGCCAAAATGTTGTAAATCTATAGGCGATTTGTGAATTAATTCATATAACTGTAATAATACTAAAAGTTCTGTAAAATTGCAAGTAAATTAGGTATATCTCAAATAAATTTATATTTTTACATTAAGAAAATTATTTTTAGCAAAAAGTTTGTACTTTTAGGAACAATTGAATCCTTTTTACAGTAAAAATCACTGTAAGTTATATTTACAATCATTATGTTGCGAAACTTACAGTTATTATCAAAGTTTTTTTTACATTGTAGGTACCAAATTTTTTTCAGTATAGAATGCTTGTTTACCTTATTTTGCCTCGTTTTATTTTTATTATCATTGTTTCAATTTATTGGTAAATGTGACTTAAATAAATCCTATTTTTATTACATTTATCTATGTACCTAACTTTTAATTTGTATTAATTGCAAATGTGTATCTACATTTTTGATTTTTCTTTCTGCTACTTACTATAAACAATTTTACTCGTATGTGTTATGTAGTTAAATAAAGTATCTATCTATTGTATCTAAATAATTAGATACCTAGGTATTACAGTTTATAGAATAAATAACCCCCTACAGAATAAAAGCGCTTAAATAAAAACCTAAATTAAAAATTAAGTATTCAAGGAACAGAAATTATCAACAAAATTAATAAAAATTTCACAATTATTCAAGTTTAATTAATTTTGATTTCTTCGTTTTCCTTATTTCAATTAAGTACCTACCTATATAGTTTAATTGACATTAACATTATAAAAAAATTCACAAACAAGTATTTCAAACTCACTTTAGTGTGATAGTGATTTAAATAGTTAACGAAACAGTAAAAAGCTAAACTAGGTATTACTTTTTTAATTGCATACTCTTTAAAACGTTGACATTACTTACTTAGGCAGTTTGTATTCGCTTATAAATGTAATATCTAAGTAATTACAAAAATTATCTTCTACTAAAACTTTGAACGAAACGAATATAACAACAAATAAATAAACAGCCACTAACTCAACTCGATATATACCTACCTACATATTCATCGGCCATATACCTAATACCTTTTCCGTTTGATCTTAACCTCAAGACAACTTTACCATAAACTATTTAGTTCGAGAAACATCCGCAGAATGTAAATGTGTCGCTAGTCAACAGAGACGACCTGTATAACAGTAAGCTCTAATAGCTAATCATAAACACGTCCACCAATGAGCTGTGGAGAAGGGACTACATAGGCGGCGCCTGCCGTTCTTGATAAATGGGGGGGCCGTGCATATTTGACGTGCGCTTGACGGAAACTAAGTAGTTTAGGAGGAGCTGAGTTAGGTCGGCCTTAATCAGAATGGCCCCTCATGGCGGCAAATTCGAATCACCTTTATCTGTTGGTTTTTGGAGTTTTCTGTCTGGCTCGAATGGAATTTTGTGGGTTGGGTGAAATAACGAGTATTTAATTGTTAGGTGTACTGGTGTTTGAACGGGGAAGTATTATCTGGATTAGTTGTATGTCGATTAACCGTGGAATTTGAGAACTAGTGTTTGATGTTTTTTAAAATGTCGATAATATCCAGAGAATAATATTTGATAGCTAAATTATTTTTTAATTACGGTTGTTGGGGGAGGTGAAAGCATGGTAAGGGAGGGGAAGAACAATTAATTACAGCAGAAATAAAAATGTTAAATAGGTAATATCTCTTACCGAAGTTTTTATTCTAAATGAATATTTTATACCTAATTCGTTTTAAGTAGGTACCTTTTTTAATATATAATTACTTATATCTATATAGTATTAAATAATTAAAATTCAAATGTATCCTTACATCCCAGTTTATGTAGGAACATTTAAATTATATTACAATTAAAATTCAAATAGATAAATAGTAAGGTATACGTAGGTATAGCTTTTTCGGAGGAGGAGTGACCTAGACAAAGTATTGTCTGTTTTCTTGTAGTCCTTCTCTAAAGTGACCAATTAATAAAGAAAAACGATATGCCATCCCAACTTCACAAATAAAACTAATAATAGAAAATATATTTAAAAATAATTAGGTATAGAAAGTGCGCCGGTTTTCGACCGGTTAACAAAAAAGTTACCTTTCAGTCAGTGCAATTTTAAGTCCAAAACATATTTTACTTTAAATTTGTAAATTTTAAAATATTGATAAATTGGAGAAACGTTTGGTATATTTATATTTTACTTTTTTTTAACAACAATTTTATACAAGTAAAAATTAAAAAAATTGCACTTTTCCCCTTTTTTGACCACAGTATATATATCTACTTCAATTCGTCCACAAAAATGCCAATTCTCGACCAGTATTTTCCATGTTTCGATCATTAATTAACTGGTTTTCGACAGGAGTAGTAATGAGAACAAAAAACACTTATAAATAGGTATAACTTTATTTAGAACTATTAGGAAAAATAAACTTAAAAGTATTACATACCTACTTTTTGGTTGATTTCATAAAAATAAAAAAATATTTGTTTTCGAATAAATTTAAATGTGCCATTAGGTACATGTGAAACAGCTATATTCTTTACTTATTACTTCTTTATAAGTCAGACCACAAAATTCTGTACATCGTACATGAAACCAATTTGGACAACTATCACATCCTATGATTTTATTGTCTTCATCTTCAGTGTCACTATTTAAGTCAACTTCACAAGCAGCACATATTATCTTCTCTTTCGAAGTACTGGGTTTAAATATTTAGGTTTCTGAGGGTGGCCAAAAAAATTTAGTGGGTGGCCAGACATGGTCAATAGATGGTCAAACATATGCCGCTTCTAAAACTAAAATTTTCGAAGTTCGGGGGGCCAGCTTCACAGAGCTGGGCTCATTCTCCTTTTCTATTTTGACTTGGTTCTTTTTTCTCTTTTTTGCCTTTATTTTTTTTCTTCTTTGACTTTGTAGCTTTTCTATCCGCTTTGCTCTTTTTTATTGCATTTGCTTTTTGTATCTTTTCTTCTTCTTTTCTATTTTGATCTCTCCAGCTTTGCGAACTAATTGCTTTAGGAATTTTTTCCTTATCTTGGTTGTTAACAGATGGAATATCTTTAGGATACTTGTAACGCAGTACATTATCAAATGAAACATTCAAAGGAACAAATTGGATATTTGTATCAATATTTTGTAGCATAGGATTCTCCTCAAATTGGAGATTTTGATCAGTTTGTGGATTCTCATCAGTTTAAGGATTCTTATCAATTTGGGAATTTTCATCGGTCTGGTTATTCTCCTCAGTTGGAAAATTTTTATCATTGGGGATTGATTCTCTTCTATATGAAGACATTCCTTGGTTTGAGGCCTCTCATGGATATAAGGATTCTCGTCGGTTTGGGGGTTCTCATCGGTTTCAGGATTCGCGCCAGTTTGGAGACTCTTGCTGATTTGGGAATTCTCAAATGTTTGGGGATTCTCGTCGGTTTGGAAATTTGGATTGGTTTGGAGACTCTCATCAGTTTGGAGATTCGGATTAGTTTGGAAACTCTCATCAGTTTGGTAATTCTTGTATGTTTGGACATTCTCATGGATTTGGAGGGTGCCATCAGTTTGCGGATTCTCATTGCTTGCCAGATCTAGTTTTTAGACTAATTAAAATATCCTGTAATATGTGTATATTTTTATTTTCTTTGCGAACTGGTGAAATGGAACTGTCAGGAATCTCATCTTATTTTGGAGTAGGTGCAGAATATTCTAAAACAATTTCCGCCTCGAATATTTGAAATTGCTCTATAGGTAGAATAGCACCAACTTAATTATTGAATTCTGCCGTTTTGTACGAATTTTTCAAAAATAATATTTATTCTTTAATAATGTCAACATTTATACCACGGTTGGTTGGTTGGTTGGTTGGTTGGTTGGTTGGTTGGTTTTTCTTGAATATTCTCCAAGATTTTCTTTGCGGATTCAATTTCAAATGTGGAGAATTTCCCGTTTCCCTTTCTTTGAAGCAAGGAATCACCTTGTTCTAAACAGTTTCTGACACATTTAGTGTAGTCCACGTTGTTTGGATCTAGAGGATATAATCCACATTTTTTGAAACCATTTTTAAAATGTAATCTTCCATATTAATATTATTTAATGTTTCTCTTAACGTTTGGCAAAAATTAAGTTTATTTGCCAAATTGCCACTTTCTTACTGTTTTTTTCCATTCCGATTTTAATTGTTTAAATACGCTTACGTCAGCCGGCTGTTATATATGCGTAGGTGATAAAGCGTATAAAATTATGCCATTCTGATCGCAGAATTTACTCAATTGCATCGTCATGTGTGTTGCGTCCATCAATTAATAACAAAATGGGCCGTTTAAAGTTGTTTTGAATAACCCAATGGTTGAAGTCATTTGCGGTGTATTCAAAAAATACATCGCCTTAAATCCAACCGCTATCTGATCGTCCCAAAACCCAGTTTGGCGGCATATTCTCGATAAGTGCTTTTGGAGGTCTGACATACGGAAATAAGACTAAGGGAGGAGCTATTTTATCACTCGCTGTAAAAACTATTAGCACCGTTATATTATTTTTCTTGTTTCCAAATTTGATTGAATATAAATTCTTCCATCCTCTGGGCCCCAAAACTTTTCCCGTTTTCGGGCAAAGCGAAAACCAAGCCTCATCACCATTTAGTATCCGATTGGGATCCTCTAGAATGTCTTCATTTTTATTATTTTCCAGAAACTTTTGTAAATCTAGAAGCCATGCTCATATACTTTCCTCAGTGACAATGCTTCCTTTTCAGTATTTTTTATAATATCTTCAACTGTCTCCAATAAATCAGATTTTTTTACCAGAAATCCACATTTACCAAGAGTACTATCCAGTTCTTTAATTTTTGTTCACCTTCGATTGTCAAAAACGGTTAGGGACCTGTTTTTCTTAGGGTTTGCGGCACTTTTCCAGAATTATGGTTTTGGAGTGTTATTTTGAGTACCCCAAATTCTCTGCTCGCTGACCTTAAAGACGAGCGCCCCTCTTGAAGTTCAATTAAAGCCATTTTTAAGCTTTCATTGCTATACTGGAAGTGCTTCCTTTTTATTGATTTATTTAACTGATCATCCTTGTTAAGTTTTTTTTAAATCATTTTTGAGCCTTTTGCCATCTGCAACAAATTACAAATTCTTACATATTAAAAAGGTATATCTTTTTTCGTACGCTTAAAACTCATGCACTAATTTAAAAGCATACCCGTTTTCGTACGAATATAATATAATGGTCGAAAACTAATATTGCTTCCAGTTTTCGACCACAACATTCAAATAATTAAATTACGCGTGAATAACTGTACCAAATTCGGAGAAAAAATCGACATTATACATTTCCATAATATGCCGAAAGAATAAAGTTGATAAAGGATCTATTAAGAAATAAAAAGCAAAAAAACAAAATACACAACCCATTTTCCCCGGTCGAAAATGGATTTTACATAAATTTTACAATTCAGTTCATGGTTCATCTATTTTAACTAGTTAAAATGAAATTATTTTACATTTTTTTTAATTGTTAATCAAGAATAGGGTATTATTTATTGATCCAGTGCATATAAACTTGCTATTAATAAATAGTTACAAAGATACTATATCTGAAGGCACACTCAACTTTAAAACATACAATTTTTTAAACTTAATTATTTAATTTTAATTATTTTAACCGGTAGCTTGTGAAATTAACAGATTATCTAGAGTGGCGGTATATAAATATAAAAGAATAGTTAGACAGTTGAAATATGTTATAATTTTACTATTTCTCCGGATTTCTCTGGAAATGGACTAAAATTGGTAGTGATCGGCTAACCGACGCAGTAATCCACAATAGATCTGAAAAGGTCGAGGTGGGGGAGGCCACATGGCCCATAGTCCTAATTAAATCTAATCTAAACCGACGCAGTAACCCAATTTTCATTATTTTGAAAGACAGTAAGGAAAAAAACTAGAAAACTCAAATTACTAATAATTGAAATATAAATAAATTCAATATACCTATTTAGAAACATGTTAAATTATTTTGAAAATAACAGGTTGGAAATTTGTTTTATTCTTAAAGATTTTGGTCATACAAAAAACTTCTTACTGATTTATTAGGTACTTATATAGATTAATGTTTAAATTTTGGTTAATTGCAGGTCTATATTTAAAAGTTATCTTGGGGACAGTTCTTTTCCAAAATTCATTGATAAGAATATACCTATCTGTCTCAAGCACCTGATTTATCAGATAATAATTTTTTTTTCTTGGTAAAGTTCTTCAAATGAAAAAAGTATTTTTATGTAGTACCTATTATTATTAGAAGCGTGTTTTGTGTGGTTTGAAATTTTTTAATATTGTAGTAACACTACCTATCTATTAGCTAGCAATACAGTATCTTAGCATCGATTCTACGAGCGAATTACCTATATATCGTAATTAAGGTTTTTCTGTATAAATCAATTTCTCATAACATTTGTGCATTACCACCTCATTCTATTATACAGGGTGTCCAGAAACGCTCTTCAAAGAATGAAACCACGAAATCTAGATTTAGCCTAAATTACCTTAATCAAAAAATGTAAGTACATAATATAAATATACAGTGCGTTATCTTTTAGGGTAATTCTTTTCTGAGGCAAAGTTCAGACAGATCGATTATTAATTTTAGTTCTCTACTTTCTCTTAAAAATTAATTTTTATCCCTACTGTCTACTGTCTTACAAATATATGTCGAGAGCAAATTTTTTTTTAAAGGAAAAAATTAAATGTCAATGTTTGTATGAGTTCAACGATATACCACAAACTAAATACTAGGTACGTAGTAACAATTTGAGTTACAATACCTATACTTACTGAGTATAAATGAAATTAGCGTTCATATTTATTAATATTTATTTTGATAGTTAGTTTGTAATCAAAACGTGAAAATTACTCAGTTACTGAGTAGTTAGTACGAGTATATGGCCAAACTTCAAGTAGGCCATGAAAACATCTGAAACCCTTAGCAACCGAAAATATTTAACTCGTTAGATAATGGAGTGTTTCCACCCTTTATGGACGCACTGTATAATATAAATAACAATGAGTGAAGAACATGTGTGAAACTGACTTTGGATTTTCTTCATCTCATTGATGACTACAATTATTGAGCAGTTGGGTTCCCTTCTTCATTTATTTATTAAAAAATCTGTATGTGTAACGTGTGAACAAATAGGCCTCACTGGGCCCATTGTGCATCCTCCTAAGTAGATAGGCACCTCCTAGCTCGTGGGCCCGATTAGAGATTTAATGTAAGTAGTTGACAATGTCGTCAAGAGATGCTTTTCTTATATCGGCCGGTGTTCTATGTTCTATGTTCTCATCTTCTTGTTCGCATCCTCTGCAGAGTGCGGATTCTGACACCCCGTTGATATGAAGATGCTTCCGTAGTTGGCAATGTCCAGTCAAAATGCCTGTGATCAGACGCAGATTCTGTCTCGTCATAGTCAAGTATTTGTTCGCAGTAGTGTTGTCAGGATAACTTAAAAGAACTCTGGCAACTTTGCAGTTTTTTGTTTCAATCCATCTTTCCTTGAATTGCACAAGTGAATGTTATTTAATTAAGTCTGTCACTACTGATTTTGTTAGGCCAATAGAAGGATAACTGGCAAGTCTTCAGCTCCTTGTTTCATTCCATCTCTCCTTGAATTGCACATGGCAATTTTTTATAATTATGTTTTTCACTACGATGTTGTCGGTCCAATAGAAGGGACAGGTCCAAAAAGTATTCAGTTGATTGTCTTCTTGGCAAGTAAATCAGCAAGATAGCAACCTCCTTTGATTCATCTTAAGTTGACAACTTAATAGATACTTCGGCTAAAGCTTCGTGACATTCTAGTACTAATCCTGAATAAATTCCTGGTCTATCCAGGGTGAGTAGTGCTTGCCTGGTATCTGTATAGATGACCATGTTTCAGTAATATTATTTCTGCTGATTTTTTTTGATGCTATGAGAATCCCCGTGAGCTCGGTTTGAATTCCACTGGCACTACTGATTACAGCCCATTTTATGTTTAGGTTTAAGTATCTAAAGTATATTCCACATCCTCAGTCTTGTTTTGTTTTAAAATCGTCGGTGTAGATATGAATCGTACCTCCCACTTTCAGCTCTTTTATCTATTCTGTTAAAACTTTATATGGCTTCCTAAGATATATCTCGGTGAGATGGAGTCTATGTTTGCTTGAAGCAGTGGAAGCGTATCGAACGCTTCCTGCCAAAAGCAACATCTCGCCTCACCATATCCTTTATCAGGTTGTATTCAAACCATGCGGAGGCGTGTCATTGTCACCAGAGCAATATTTATAAGATTGTTTAGGAAAGTAGTAACCCTACATTTGCTGTAAAATGGCATACAGCCATGTTCTGTATTGACAAGTTTAAATTTAATAAATCTGCCTAAACCCTAAAATTCTAATACAATATTATGCAGTACTGTAGTTATAATACCAAAAATATTTTGACTCCCGCTACGATGTTTATCTGTATCGTCTCTACAAGTTAATAAAAATTACATTTATGAAATAAACAAATATCTAATTGAGTCGTCAGTCATCTTTTTAAAAAAGTATTCTCATCTTCTCAAAATGGTAATAGATCTGGGTAGATATTTCTTCTTTGGCTGAAAAATAAAGATTTATATAAATTTACAGTTTGTTTGAATAATTACGTACAAGTTAGTTGAAAATCACAAAATAATCGCTGAACAGCAGGGCTAGCAAAACCCGTGAAATGCGCCAACATTAAACCCGAGCACAGAGGACGATCGCCTCAAAGAAGCAGATTAAAATGAGTTCTTCTATTCAGTGCGCATAAGACATTGACAGCTTCAGCTATTTCTATCAATAAGAACTCCCAGGCCGGTTATTTTGGTAAGTAATAGAGATATTTTAATTCTGTAAAAGGCAGTTCATAGAGCGCTAAGAGAGCTTCAGATTTAAAAAAAAATTTAAATAGGTCAATATTTATTGTAATATTAAATAAAGGTGCGACTAGTTTCGGCTTGTCATACATAAAACCATAAATTTAAATAGGAAATAACAAAAAATATATGGTAAGTAATTTATAAGACAAAATAAATTGTTAACAATTTGTATGGAATAAGAATTAATATATGAAGATCCACACATAAGGATCTATATATAAAGTATCATAAACATAGATCCATATTGAAAAACGTTAGTGTACTGTTAATTTAAAAAAATGTCGTAGTAGAAAGTTAAAGGGTACAAAAAATACGTAAACTAGCAAGAAAAATAATTACAGACTAATTACAAAATAATTACAAAATAATTACAGAATAAACACAGAATAATCACAGAATAATTATAGAACAATTACAGAACAATCACAGAATAATTACAAAATAATTACAAAATAATTACAAAATAATTACAAAATAATTACAAAATAATTACAAAATAATTACAAAATAATTACAAAATAATTACAAAATAATTACAAAATAATTACAAAATAATTACAAAATAATTACAAAATAATTACAAAATGATTACAAAATAATTACAAAATAATTACAAAATAATTACAAAATAATTACAAAATAATTACAAAATAATTACAAAATAATTACAAAATAATTACAAAATAATTACAAAATAATTACAAAATAATTACAAAATAATTACAAAATAATTACAAAATAATTACAAAATAATTACAAAATAATTACAAAATAATTACAAAATAATTACAAAATAATTATAAAATAATTACAAAATAATTACAAAATAATTACAAAATAATTACAAAATAATTACAAAATAATTACAAAATAATTACAAAATAATTACAAAATAATTACAAAATAATTACAAAATAATTACAAAATAATTACAAAATAATTACAAAATAATTACAAAATAATTACAAAATAATTACAAAATAATTACAAAATAATTACAAACTAATTACAAAATAATTACAAAATAATTACAAAATAATTACAAAATAATTACAAAATAATTACAAAATAATTACAAAATAATTAAAGAATAAATATATATTAATTACAGAATAATTACAGAATAATTACAGAATAATTACAGAATAATTACAGAATAATTACAGAATAATTACAGAATAATTACAGAATAATTACAGAATAATTACAGAATAATTACAGAATAATTACAGAATAATTACATAATAATTACAGAATAATTACAGAATAATTACAGAATAGTTACAGAATAGTTACAGAATAATTACAGAATAATTACAGAATAATTACATAATAATTACAGAATAATTACAGAATAATTACAGAATAATTACAGAATAATTACAGAATAATTACAGAATATTTACAGAATAATTACAGAATAATTACAGAATAATTACAGAATAATTACATAATAATTACATAATAATTACAGAATAATTACAGAATAATTACAGAATAATTATAGAATAATTATAGAATAATTATAGAATAATTATAGAATAATTATAGAATAATTATAGAATAATTATAGAATAATTACAGAGTAATTACAGAATAATTACAGAATAATTACAGAATAATTACAGAATAATTACAGAATAATTACAGAATATTTATAGAATAATTACGAAATAATTACATAATAATTACAGGATAAATACGGAATAATTACAGAATAATTACAGAACAGTTACAGAATAATTACAGAATAATTACGGAACGATTACA
The DNA here is from genome assembly GCA_927349885.1 of Psylliodes chrysocephalus. Lineage (NCBI taxonomy): Eukaryota > Metazoa > Arthropoda > Insecta > Coleoptera > Chrysomelidae > Psylliodes > Psylliodes chrysocephalus. The sequence continues at coordinate 45,227,992 of OV651820.1, read as the reverse complement.
GAATAATTACAGAATAATTACAGAATAATTACAGAATAATTACAGAATATTTACAGAATATTTACAGAATATTTACAGAATAATTACAGAATAATTACAGAATAATTACAGAATAATTACAGAATAATTACAGAATAATTACAGAATAATTACAGAATAATTACAGAATAATTACAGAATAATTACAGAATAATTACATAATCATTACAGAATAATTACAGAATAATTATAGAATAATTACAGAATAATTACAAATAATTACAAATAATTACAGAATAATTACAGAATAATTACAAAGTAATTACATAATAATTACAAAACAATTGCAGAACAATCAAAGAATATTTACAGAATAATTACAGAATAATTAAACGAAAAAAATAGTTAAAAAATCAAGAAACATTGACTAAATCATTTTCCTTATCAAACGGATATGTCAATTTTTTATTTGATCATACTATTTGATAAAAAACTTGTGCGGTTAATTCATTGTAAGAGCCTAATTGAAGTAGGTATAATTTTTGCTTCATTACATTAATAAGTTTATAACGAACAATTATTCCTACATTTACTTCTAGATAATATCAAAATATACAAATAAGAAAACAAAATAAGTATAAAAAAACTCATTAAACAAAGAATGTTTGAAACCTTTGCTTTTTATTTACCCAAAAAGCCGAATGATTTAGAATTGCAAACATTTTTTTTTAACAAAAATTAGAAAAACTTGAGTATATCTTTTATTATTTTTAAGGAATGTTAAAAGATAACTTGGATTAATATTGTAAAAAAGAATCCTATTCAATTAATATTGTTTGGTATTTTTGATATAGAATTTGCACAGCTATTTTTTATTATGTAACAGTAGGTTTTTTGTGTTAGTTATTGCCTACATTTGCAAAATTTTAATTAAATATATGAATTCAAATACAAACTTCGATTATTTTTTGATGTTTTATATTTTAATAAAAATATTGTTCCGATTTATAAAATATACTTTTATGATCCTCCTGTACAATGACAGATTTTAACAGTATAGTCTAGAGAAGAAAGGAGTGCAGTAATTTCATTTGCTGAAGGTAGTACAGGTTCAAGAGGTAGACATTTTATTTATACCCCATCCTTCAATGCCTATTTGTAGTTAAAATGAAAATTTTAATACAACTGATCGGCCTAAGCAAACTTTTCATTTAGAGTTAATCATGTTTCCTAGGTGTTTACTCTAATGCACCTTTTTCTTTGACAGATAAGTCAGATTTTATTTATTATAGCCGTATCGAAACGTGACAGAAACAGCTTTTTAACAGAGAAAAGGAAATCATTTCGTGATTATTTAATGGAAATTTAAGGATATTAGCGAACGCAAAAAATCAACGTAAACAGGTATTTTATTTAGATGAAAGACAGGTTAATGCTGGACATAGAGTAACAAAATATTTGGTAAGACATCTCCATCTTCATCAAAACTAAAAAACAAGCTTTTAAGGAAAGGGTTTCTTGTAGATCAAAAAATCCAACAGAAAAAGGAAATCGTTTAATAATTACCCATATTGGAAGCACCGATAGATTTTTGCCAGATGGTTTCTTAATGTTTAAGTCAAAGAAAACAAAAGGCTACCATGAAGAAATGGATGGCCCTATGTTTAAAAAACATTCAAAAAATATATTATAGACAAGATGGCCCGAGAAAAAGGAATTGCAATTCTTAGATTCCTCCTTACCATTCAGAGTTAAATCCCATTGAACTGATTTTGTCACAATTAAAAGGTTATGTTTCTCGAAACAGTACAACATTTAAATTACTTATTGTGCCAAATTTGGTTTTGAAAGCAGTTTCAGATGTAAATGGAGAAAATACATTGATCATGTTAAAAAGGTGGAAAATTTATTTTGGAAAGTGGATACAACAATGAAAACTTAATAAGCCCTATAATATTAAACTTCAGAAAAGACAATGATAATGGTACCAGTAGTTATGGTGAAACAGTAGCTTTCAAAAATAGTCCTTGAAATTTTTAATTTTTAAAATTTTTGATTTTAGATACTGAAGTGTTACTTTTAATGTCAAGAGTATAAAAAAAGTTTAATACTGTAACGGTTTGGCTCTACGGACGAGACAGTGCCAGGGTTTGCCACAACAGTACGAGACAACGAACCGTCAAGGTGACAGGAAACCCAACCTACAATCGGGCAGGCTGACAGAAACGGGGAGAAAGTGTGAAGAATGATCGAGAACGTTTATTTTTTATACCATGTCGAGAACGGTCATGGAAGCGGTTACCATGGATTATTGATGATAGAATTTTGAGTGGAAGATAGAAAGCCGGTCAGCGCGTGGCGGATCAACGTTTCAATTGTAAATAGTAATAATTGTAAATAGTTTATGCGTTGGGATAGTTATTTTGTATTTTAATTAAATAAATAGTTTCAACCCACACTCGTGTTACAATACCATTAACAACATATAAACCTATAAACCTCTTTGTTATTTATTTGTGCAACAATTTTGTAAATAATATAACATTTTTTCATTCAAAATTTAATCTACGAAGTGCGTATAAACCATTTTATATGCCGTGACCTTATTTATATTATATAAACTTATTCTGCAAAGTACGCCTATAGAATGTGACGTTATATCACCACTTTTACTGCACTCCTATTTAATTCATACTATAATTGTATGTATTTTAAATGTCAACATAAAACTTTTGGTCAGAATTACTTAATATCTCTCAATTTTTATTATCTACGCTTTATAATACAGAAGTAGCATTATATTTTAATTATATCTATCATAAGGGTCTATTCTGTAACAATTCCTTTATATTTACCGGCCTTTAAAAATATTGGTGGCCTATAAAAACATGTTCGTATTCGTTAATTTACTTCTGTCATTATTTAAACAGATTTCTTTAAGATAGTCCTCTAATGTATTTTAAAGATCCGTTTAAATAATGACAGAAGTAAAGAAGAAAATATTTTTAAAGGCCGTTAAATATAAAGGAATTGTTACAGAATAGACCCCATATTCAGTAATAAAAATGTGGATTTTTCCATTTACAATAGGAAAATATTCAGGTATCTATTTTCATTACAACTCGAAGTCACAAAATATTTTAGATATCATATAGGTTAAGTATGTGGTTATAGGTTATACACACTCTATGTTCTATAAACAAAACAAGCATAAAATTGATAGTGCTTTTTAAAAAAGGAAGATAAACTCTTAAAATAAGTACTCATTTTATTATCAAAAAGAATCAAAAAAAATACTTACTAAATTTGAATTCTTGCCTTGACACTGTGGTACTTATTCCTTCGCCATTTTTTTAAATTTCTAGACGTCCACCATAGAAATATTACCTGTAAAATTAAGTGGTTTTTATATAATTAAATACTGACTTTTATGGTGTGATCGAAATAAGTATGACTTATGACCTATAATGCAACTATTAAAAAAATATAATGTAATGAACGCACGTTTATTATGTCCTTGGTTTTAATGTGATGGATTATTTCTTTTCTGATTCGTCGATAGTTTCTCATGAACTTAATTTGTTTTAAATTGCTTTAGACTGTATGTTTTGACATGCTTGTTTTTGATATCCGACTGAGTAATAAATAACAAATATTCTAATTTATTAATTTGGAATACTGTGTATTGAGTATATTATTTGAGGAGGTACAAGATATAAGTATTATAAATACTCGATAAACAGCTCTTCAAGGGTCAGATATCCAATTATCTGGCACTTGTAGGAAAAGATGGTGGTGATTCGAGTCCCCACATCAAGCATGCGAATTTTTTCTGGATTTGCATTTAATTTGTTTTTCTTAATACATACGTCATTCAGATTTTAATTATTCTTTCTTAACTATCTTGTCGGTGATGCCGGGAAAACTTATATTAGGTATATATTCATGTAATACAAAACAGAAATAATACCCAACAAAAATTATTAGCGAAATAATTTCGTTTAACAAAAAAATAAATAGGGTGAGCCATCAGTAATACCTCAATCTGAAGAACCAACACTATTTTATTTTGTTTAATTCTGTTTTCACAACGAAATGTATATAAGAAAATGCAACAATTTAAAAATAATTTTAATTATACAGGGTTCTCCAGTAAAGTAAAACATTTTAAGTTTTTTTTTTAATGGCATTCCCTCTATTTTATTTTATATTTGAATTGCTCTCGCTTTTTCCATTATAACAAAACCAAATAGAATGAATTACCTGGTTTGAAACCCTATAACCAGTTTTATATGAAAATTGCATTAATTTTAATGACCATTATAGAGAAACAAAAACAACTGAAACTCAATTTTTGCCGTATTTTTTTTTTGATATTAGTCAACATCTAAACAAATATGTACAGGGTGAGTCAAAATTCAAATACATTTTTAATTCTGTCACCATTCAAAAGAAATATTTCAAGTTATACTCAGAAAATGCTTAAATATGTGAGTTGAACCTTTAGTTAGACCTTCATTAATATTTTTGGATGCCACTTATCTAATTAAATAAAATTTGCCAAAATACCACCTAATAAACTAATAAAGAAGGTATTATGTGAAGTTGTTGGTTGTTATCTTTATTTATTTTTTATTGAATGTAAAAGCTGCATTAGATACTCTCAAAATCTCTTTCAGTCTATAATAAATTACAGTTGGTAAAATTATAATTACTAATTAACAAACACAGTCTATTTCCTATTAACCAGTTGAAGTCAAGTATTTTCTGAATAAACTGTTTTTTAATTTAAATTTAAAAATGTCCAAAAATTATTAACTTTAGGTATAGGAAACGCTTAACTCAATTAAAACTATAAATAGGGTGCTTTTGAATTGTGTGCACCTAGACAATGTGTTAAAAAAACAGAGAAGGTATTTAAGTTTTGACTCACCTTGTACAGATTCGTTTTGAATTCAAAAAAATAGTGCGTCGGCAAAAATGTTGAGTATTATCCAGATTCTTTTACAGTACAGTAGAATTCCAGAGGACAGGCAACATGTAACCCTTTCTCAATCACACGAGCCAAGAAAGAGTACTGGAAATACGTAGAACAAGTTGTCTCCCCATGTGCCGTGAAATAGTCGATGAAGTCATTCTTCTCTTTCAAATCACCCAGAAAGAACGGCATATTTCCTGTCCTTCTGCAAAAAGGACAGGAACCCTTGCTACCGGACAGGAACCCTTGCTACCCCTCCTTGTGAGACTATTTAGAGCACGTCTGGCGTCGAGCTATATCCCGCTAGGGTGAACTATGGCGAAAGTTGTGTATATACACCAGGATGGAAGAGCAGAGACTTTCCTACCAAACTCATATCGTCCAAACTGCCTATTCTTTCTTTTGAAAACATTAAAGATAATTCTAGATAGGACGACTAAACAACCCCCAATATGCCTATCAAACAGACAAATCGACAACTCATGCCCTGCAAAATCTAGTAGGCAAAATTGGCCATTCCCAAAAACACGGAGATTGCGCTGGGTGCCTTACTAGACATAGAAGACGCGTTTAATAACTCCCTTCCTCAGTCTGTATTAAAAGAACAGGAATTAAAAAACGGACCTGTATTTGGAACAAAAGCATGCTTGCAAACCGGAAGACCATTTCACTGCAGGGAGAGAGAGTCACTTTTATGTCTGCCAGAGGATAACACAAGGCGGCGTACTTTTACTTCTACTGTGGACCATTTTGGTGGATAACCTGCTAGATAATCTCTCTTGGTAGAGGGACCATCTGGTTATCATAATTAGGCGAAAGTACGAAAAGATAATCTGTAACAAGCCCTAAATACGATCAATAGAGGAAGCAGATGTCTGTTAAACTTCGGAAAGCTGTTATCGTTTCCTTCACCAACAAGCTTTGACCACTTACCTTGACCGGGAAAGTCAATCCTTTTGAGGAGGAGGTGAAGTATCTGGGGATTATTCTAGATAAGATACTCACCTGGAACCAGCAACTAGGAAAACCATCAGCAAATGTAGAACCCATGATTACGTACGGCTGTGTCATCTGGTGGGTTCTTCAACGGACTCCTAGAGTAAATCTGGCTCGAATCGAGCTTGCCATCACTGGGACAATGTCAACCATACCGACGGGAGCCATGGGGACCATGCTGAACCTAACCTCTCTCACATTTTGCTATAAAGGATGGTAAGGAAGGTCGAGTAAAATTGTAACGTAGTAATAATGTAACAATGGCTGGAAAAACGTTTAGTGTAATTTTTTAAATCTTTCAACAAGGCCAACAAATAGGTTTCAGTGTGAAGTAGTTTGCATGTTGATTAGAGCAGGCCATGTAATATATGTGAAAAACTATGCTAAATAGGTTTAGAAGACAGGTAAGTAAAATTTTAGTGTTTTGCCTTTTTAGGTATAGCCTATACATGCTCACATATGTCGCAAAGAATTTATAGTTGGTGGTTAGAGTAAATGTATCTTTAAAAACTTCCAATGTTAGTTTGAGGTTATGACTTGTCTTGTTGTGGTCATTTAGCCAAACATATAAAAATGTGTTGACCTACTTTATCATCTTACGAAGTGGCACATCTACAACCTTAATAGTGCATGCAATACAGTATATTACTTCTGTGTCCTATCTGCAATAACGCATAATATTTTCCTCACGAATTGTTCTAAAAAATCCCGAGGGAGTTAGGCTAATCTGGAATTACCAAACAATAAAACAAGGCCTTAGCATTCCATGATAAAATTTTGAAAGCGCCAATTCTAAATTCCTCTATATTATGTCAACCTGAGAATTGCGTATTTTCGTTTTATTGCTCTCCTGTAAAGTTTACTATTTGCTACTTATGCCACTTCGTGAGAAGGGCGACTATTTGTACCCCTTATGATGAGCTTATGCTTTCTGTGTTTCAGGAAACAATACAACGCCAAATAATTATAAAAACCAACACTTGTCTAAACTAATGGAAAGGGCAGCTAATCTAATAATGGAGCGAAATCTTCCACGACAGGTAGCAAGAGATTCCGATATTTGCCACGTATCACTTAACCATTATATGAAAAAGGGAAATAATGGAGAATTGCCAAAATGGGTTATAATCCTCATACGAGAATTTTATCAGAGGAACAAGAAGACGCGTTTTTGAGATATATACGGATGTCTTTAGTTATTTATTTTAGTCTAACGTCTAATGAAATTCGTAAATTGGTTAATAGTTCAACTAAAAAACTAAAAAACTATTAATGTTTATTACATTTTTGTCCCCAGTTGTATCAATTCGTGAAAGAGAAAGAAATGACGGTTTCTCCCAAATGGTTAGAAAATGGGCAAGCTGGTAAGTACTGGTTTACAAATTTCATGCGTAGATACCCTACCTTGTCCATAAGAACTCCAGAGGCAACAGCTATTCACGTGCGATTTTACTTTAACAAAGTAAATGTCGGCAAATTTTTCGATAATCTTTAAATTCTTCTTGAAAAATATAAATTTGAAACCTTTGATATTTACAACGTCGACGAAACCAGTGTCATCACAGTACAAACGCCAAACAAAATCGTTGCCATAAAAGGCACAAAACCAGTAGGTGCAGTTACTTCTGGGGAACGGGGCACTTTGGTCACTGCGTAACTGTTAATGTTGCCGGAAATACTGTCCCCTCTCTCTTCATCTTCCCTCGCAAAAAAATTCAAGCATATTTTATACGCAATGGTCCCCCAGGATGTACCGGCTGAATGAACGAAGATACATTTTTAATTTTCATGAAACACTTCGTCAAGCATGTGAGACCTACCCCTGTTGGACAATGATGATTCTCACCTGTATGTCCCAACCATAGAGTTTTGTAGAGCTAATGTAGTTGTTTTATTATCGTTCCCCCCACATACATCGCACAAGGTACAACCGTTGCACCGTGGTCTCTACGGTTCTTTTAAACATTACATCAATGCTGCAATAGACAATTAGATTAAATCGCATCCCGGCCAGACAATGCCTATATACGATATCCTCGGTATAGTTGCTGAGGTATTTCCAAAAGCAACAACACCCACAAATACTATGGGAGGATTCAGGGTGTCAGGAATTTGGACCTTTAGCAGGGATATTATCGGAGATGACGAATGTTCGCCTTCATCTGTAACTGACGGGGATTTTCTAAAAAATAACTATGGCTACACCAGGCAATTAAAATGACGGAGGTCCCAGCACAAGACCAGATAACCCCGAAGATCTGAATCAATCCTTTCGCATTCTTGAACAAATTCTCCCCCTTTTAAATGCAGCAGGTGGCATAAAGAAACAAATTACGAAGAGAAGAAAGTACCATAATGTTATTTTATCTAGAAAAGCTCATTTTCGAAAGATAACAGAGTAAGAGGAAACAGAAAGCAAATACAATAAGAACAAATGTAGCTGAAAACGAAGATGAAAAAAGCAAAACTCTAAAAGAAACAAATAATAAAAGTTTAGCTAGAAAGTCTAAAAAGATAGACGGTAGACAAGGTTCCTCTCGTGTGACAGATGAAGAAACGGAAGATTCATTGTTTTGTTTTACTAATAAATATTATTTTCAATAGTTTCAGACTTTGTTATATTTGACCCCGTTCATGTTACAATTGTCACACTTGCGGGTACGTGTGCAGCATTCTGCCCCACCACATTCTCGGAAGGAATTAAAATAAAATACTAAAAAATTTACTGGCTGCTAGAAAGTAATTTAAAGCACTCTACAAGCAAATTGTAAAATATGTCTAAAAATATGGCATCCATCTTTAGAGCTGTGCAAAAGAAACATGAAACTTATTCAAGAAGAGAACAAGATACTCAGGAAGACTTAGGAATGGAATATGTCAAAAAAACTGTAGACAATTTCTTGAAGTCATAAACAAAGACTATTTCAACATGTAAAACAACGAGTCCATATAGCTCCTAGACAACACAAACAAGACACAAGAGGATTGTTAAGCTGTTGACACGTGGTATTGCTGCTAACTACCTGAATACAGCTTTGGAACTGTGCCAGTAAAAGCAACATGAAAGTTTTTCAACAACAGCAAAAGATACTAAGGAACATCGTAGATTTACTCTGACCTTTTCTGGGACCTAGGAATGAAGTATGTCAAAGAGACTGTCATCAAGTTCACCTAGAAGTCATGAAAAATACTTCTTCATGTTCAAGGCAATCCAGTTGATAGATCAGCAAGAAGACACAAGTTGATGATTATGCTGTTGACACATGGTTAAGCCACCAGACCACTCCTTGAAAGATTGTGACATTATTTTAGAAGAATATATTCATCATAAACCATATGGTGTGCTATTTTCACAAGGTTGTATTTTGAAATGGACCATGTTTGGAGTTATTATTAGCAGATACATTTGTCTTTATATTTTGAGGTATGTAGCAAATTTGTATATTCGAATGGCATGCCTGTTCGAAAGCTTTGTTAATATTATCAATAGCTAGAAGGATAGATAAGGGCGTACCCAGCAGGGAGGGTCCCCCGGCCCTAGTTAAGGCCCTGGGTGCGTTGTTGGAGATGGTATATCTTATATTAATTCATGAGATTTTTGTACTGATGGATGGTAAGGAGTAGGTTTTTTTATGATATTTCTGATTTGAAAATAAAGAAATTATAACTATAGGCCTAGAATTGGAAGAAATAGTTTTCGCTTAGTTTTCAGGTGACGACGACGGTTGGAGAAGTGCAATTTTTCAGTTTGTGTTCAAAGCTGAAAACGAAGGGCAAACATAGGAGCAATATCTGGAGCATTTTTTTAAGGAACTGTTACTTGCTAAGTCACAGCTTAGATATTTTGGTGTACCAATAAAAACTCTCAGGCTGGATATTTTGGAAAGTAATAGAGATATTTTATTTCTATAAAAGCCAGTTCACAGAGCACCAAGAGAGCTTCAGTTTTAGATATAAATTAATTTTAAATAGTTCAATATGTAGATGGCGCTGCACTCAATATTTTTTTTTTTTTCGATGGAAAGAGCTTTCTTGTGTAACGCATCTTGTAAAAAATGAATTTTTAAGCAGATTTTGTTAAATGAACCAAGTCGATAAATCTAGCCATTTTTAATATACAGAGTGGGTTACTCAAAACAGTTTGAACCTTTTTTCAGCATTAATCATTGGATTTTAAGAAAATGCCAAAATAGGTCGATTTTTATTCCAAATTGAAAACATTTTTACAATACAGACATCTGTCATGTGTCAACCCCCTCCCTTGCACTTCTCAAACACCTTAATTTTAAATAGGTAATGTACCATGTAGGCACATCATTGAAAAGGTAATTTAATGGGGATTCAGAAATATTTCTGTACATTGCGTTACTTAAATTTTATCGCCCTCTAGCGGGATAAAAGCTACTACGTATTATAGAGTGTGACACGAAAATGTGCAGTAAATCATTAAAAAGGTAATTTTATGGCAAATTTAGGAATATGACTGTTCACTGCGATACTTTTAATTGTACCGCCCTCTATCAGGATAAAAAATTGTAGGTATTAAAGAGTGTGATACCTTATTTGAAAGCAAATTTAATTACTAATTCAATGCACCACATAACATTAATATAATTATCCTCCATATTGCACTTGCAATAGTTTAAAAATTAGTCATGCATTATTTTAAACGTTATTGCTAAATTTATTTTGTTGCAAGTGCAATATGGAAATATTTATATTGTTACGCAGCACCCTGTAACGTGCTGCTGTCGTCATAAGTAAAGGTACGAGTAAATAAAGAAGATAATATTCCAGAAATGTCTCGAAATGTAATTCCTTGTCAAAGAAAAGTCCAGATTGTTCGAGAAGGTTGTAGAAGGTCGAGGCAAGCTATATAAGGCGACGACCTGACGTCAGTTAGCAGTTTTTATGATACACGTTATACGTGAAAGTTATTGTCAAAGTTGAATTATAGTTATTGTAAAGTTCAGTTGAAATAAATTGTGATACCAAAAACCTGCGTAACAATATTAATGTTATGTAGTGCATTGAATTAATAATTTAATTAGCTTTCAAATGAAGTGTCACACTCTATAATAAGTTATAGGTTTTGTTATCCCGATAGAGGGCACTAAAATTAAAAGTTTTGCAATAAACAGTTATATTTCTGCCTTCTCATAAAATTACCTTTTCAATGAAGTGCCATACATGGTACATTCCTTATTTAAAATTAAGATGTTGGAGAAGTGGAGAAGGGGCTTGACACATGACATATATTGTAAAAATGTGTTCAATTTGGAATAAAAATCGATTTGTTTTAGCATTTTCTAAAAATCCAATGATTAATGCTGAAAAACAGGATCAAACTGTTATAAGTGACCCACTCTGTATATCAAAAATGACTAGATTTATTGAATTAGTTTATAGAACAAAATCTGCTTAAAAATACATTTTTTATAAGATGTGCTGTATAAGAAAGATCGTCCCATCGAAAAAAAATATATTGAGCATATATTTATATCTAAAACTGAAGCTCTCTTAGTGCTCTATGAACTGGCTTCTACAGAATTAAAATATCTCTATTACTTACCAAAATATCCGGCTTGGGAATTTTTATTGGTACACCCTGTATATCCGTAACTTGTTATCAATATATTTTGTTTTTGTTTCTACAGATAGTGTGAAAATATACCAAATACTAAAAATATTAAATGTAACATTGAAAAATATGTACAAAATGTAGATGAACCCATTCTTTTTACCCTTTCCGCTCATGCAAGAATAATAAATTAAGTTTCCAATCATTGAAAAATATTATTTACTAAGGATGCATAATTAAACAATTTTAACACTAGTTTTATTCAATAATGTTACTTTTTCGAAGCATGCTCATACTTAAAATACATCAAAACTCTTATTAAACGACAACTTTCAGCAATATTGATTTATCAGGTAGTATCTAATTAATTCCCTCAAGGTACTATCTACGGGATAATTCTACTATTTAACTTTGATCGTGCAAATGATCCGCTACGCTGATAGCAATGCTGTGAACAGAATCAACAAAGTTATAAACTAAAAATACGTTATTCTTGTTTAACATAATTATTGCTGTAGTTCATAATATTTTAAAAATAAAAAATAGTATCTAATCAAATAGCGGCTTACTTTTATTCTTAATTAATAACATGTTTAAGCTTGAGATACACTAACGTCTAATTAGACAAACGAATGTATCCATGCATATTAATTTACTAAGTACCCATTAATTACTGGTTGTTTGCAGTTAGTTTCAATATAATTATAATGAAGCGTGGTAACTACTCTCTGACACATAATAAGACAATAAACAAAAAGAGAACCCGTAGAACCAGTGAATCCAACCAGCGAGAGCAAATATAAATAATCGATACTCTCGAAACAGAATTTTTAACAAAAATAAATTAAAATTGTAGACGATAACAAATTTGGAAATATGAAGCTCTTCCTACTAAATCAATAGATCCATCCTCACAACCCAAAGTGAAAACACACCAAACAAAAATTTAATTGGTGAAGAGTGTAACGAATACCATCAGTGGTTGAAAAATTAAGTTAAGCGTTTTCGGCTTTACAAAGCCATCATCATAGCCATCCCAAAAAGTATTGATATTAAAAACTTACATCTAGTAGATACCACTATAGAGAGTCTTAGATAAAATAAAATCATTAGGACGCTACAAAAACATTCCAAAAATATTACTTTTGAGTAACCAAACATTAGTGAGCCCCTAATATTATTGTGATATACAAGACATAAGATATATTTAAAAAGAAGCAAATAGCGTTGACAGAATGAAATGAACGATCGTGAATGGTTCTGGAGTCCTATTTTCTAAAACCAAAGAAGATATTGACAAGTTGTCAAAGAGTGGTGTTTGTAAACTACAATGTAACACTTGAGAAGCCACCTATATAGGCACCTATTTAGACCTGAAAAATATAATTTCGAATATTTTATTATTAACAACTACAGTTTTTCTGAAAGAAAATGGACTTACTGGTAGATCTGGAGATCCGTCCAAAGGATGAACCTGAATTCTGGTTATAGTTATGACACTAAACCAAGTCAATCACTTCCTTCACTTGGGTTAAATTAGATTAGACTAGATTGGGAGTTGGACGTTGCTTGTCCTTGTTCACCACGACCTTTTCAGATCTATTGTGAGACTCCGTTTGTTTTAGAGTATATCGTCTAGCTTGATCTTTTTTATTAGACTTAGTAGCTTTGACAGTGGCTCCCCCATGTAGTTGCATGCGTTTGGCTTTTCTTCGCCCAATGTTAGAAACCTCATTCCAGCAGGCCTTCACATTGGTACAGGACGTGGAATGATGTTTCCTCTTCATCTTCACAGAACCTGCACAAAGTTGCTTCTTCTGCTGGATTGATGACACTCATGTGCCTTTTGAGGCGACAGTGTCCAGTAAGAAGGCCTACTGTTATCCTAACGATTTGACGCTTTTGATCCAGTAGGTCTTTTTTTGAGATGTTGATTCCACGACAGCCTTTGGTCAAATATAACTCCGAGGTATTTGGCTTCTGTGACGAATGGAATAACTATGTTGTTTAGTACTAGTGGTCTTAGCCCTGTTGTTTTTTGTGCGTTAATGGATAATTGTTTCTTTTTGCACCAGTTGTTCACTATGTTTAGAGCTGTTTGACATCGCTCCGAAACTGTGCCTGCAAATCGCCACCTGACGATAATTGCTAGGTCGTCTGCGTATCCTAGGCACTGGTAGCCTTCTTTGGACAATGTTTTGAGTAAGTCGTCCACAAGAACTGACCACAGCATTGGAAATAATATTCCCCCTTGTGGGCAGGCCCGTGAAACTTTTGCCTGTATGATTGCCTTTCCTGGAGTGAATAAAATAATCCTGTTCTCTAGACAGGCAGTGATCCATTGGCATATTGTAGCTGGGACGTTTTTCTCTTCTATAACCTTGGTTATTGACCTGGTTGAGGCATTGTTGAAAGCGAACAAAAAGATGAGACCATCAAGCATATCCTCTACGATTGCTCGACGCTCTCATTTATTAGGAGATTTGTATTCGGCGAGTATCGGCTAACACCGGCCGATATAAGAGAAGCACCTCTTGGATACGTTGTCAAATACATTATATCTGTAGACAAGCTTACGAGGAGGATGCGCAATGGAACTAGTGAGGCTTGAGTGGCGTGGAAGTAACTCACCCGCCACACGTAACAGATAGTGCTCTTGGATTCTGTAGAATCTTTCAGAATTTAAACAGAAGTTTCTTCTTCCTCCTTACAGAATCTGCAGTCATGTAAGTGCATGCTAGAATATTTATATTCTTGAGTTTATCGAATCAACTAATCGTTGATTTTGTGTGAAAGATACAGGTTGGTTAGTTGATCATCACCAATTTAAAAAGGTTTTATTTGAATATCTAAACATTTTAAGCTTTTAAATAGGTACATAATGTCAGTCCAGCACTTTTTTTCTGTACTTTCAGTAAAGGTAAATACATCATATCATAATATTACAAATATTTAACTATTATGTTAAGAACACTATTCATGTAAAAAGGTCTTAATCCTGTTTGAAATTTGAGCAATACATAAATAAATAAGGAATCACTGGTCTCAATGTTTGGTCATCCTTTTATACCAACTAAATTTCACAATATATTTCTCTTCCTTATACTGTTTTTGTATAATGAATAAAGAAAGCTAAGCACCGTTGATATACATAAAAGTTATTTTAAAGCCCAATTTATCTTGCAAAAACAACGGCAATTTATCTGCGACCACAAGTGTCTATAGTTTTGACGAAAGATTTTGTACATTTCTCACGAAACCAGGCTATAACGTAAAACGTGTTGATCGAATACATCAGCTCATCGTTGCTTCTTTAAAAATTTGTCAAGATCAGATTTCCTTTTCTTGGACATCTGGACTTGAATGCTGACTGCATTTTGAAAATGGGCACAGGATGTCGGGATATGTATGAACGTGCTTGGATGTTTTCTGTGATCTATATATAGATTGTTGTCAATTTGTTTTAAATTGATATATTTAGTATGTCAACTAGTATATAATGTATCAAACATATTTTATTTAAAAAAAAAAATACTATAGACTATTTAATAAAAAAATATTTTTGAAATGCGAAACATTTACATAATAATATTAGTCCAAATAAATAACGAAAAAAAAGCCCCTTCGAGCTTACATTAATTTGTAATTGGATGAAACAAAGTGGACTTTATGTATTTTGATGTGATCTTTCCGAAAAAAAGCAAAAAAGATGTAGCTGTTGTTCAATTTTTTTTAAATTAGGAAAAACCGGGTAGTTTTAATGGCGAATGTTTCGCCGCCAGAAGTCCTTTAACAAAAAGTTGTTTTTTCGTTTCTTTGATCAGAACCATGGACATGAAATTTGCGATGAATTTGTGGCGAAATTATAAATGTTAGACATATGTGCCCACAAGAGAATTTGCGTAATTTTTTGTTGGCTCTCAAATAAAATAAGTCCCGCGGCAAAATCTGCCATAATTTTTTGGGAATTCGCAGGAAACCAGGAGGCGTAGTTTTTTTTAAATTTTTTTCCCATATGATTTTTTCCGGGTTTTTCGATAACATCTAACAAAAAAATATATTTGAAATAACTAGTTGGGGTAAGTTTACCCTCTGCAAGTGTCTGATGAAATAATAAACACAGGCCAGCCATTGCAACTTGGAAACAAAAAATTTATAGCACTGTGATAGAATTTTCTTAATTTAAGAACTTACTTACTCAATAAATTGTTGAAGAAGTCCGAAAAACCACATGTACAGAGAGCTTGCTGAACACGGTTATTAAAAATCTATGCCGATGAACACTATCAAGCGATTCAATTTGTAATAATATGACCGTTTGAAGTTCAAACTTGTCGGATAGCGAACGCCGAGACCATGGCTATCCTTGATGCGACGTGCGGCTAATTTTGCGGTAATTCTATATTTTGCACAAAACTCAAGAAATGTCTTATAACAAGTCAGTAAAATACAATTTAATAAATTTTAAGCCTAATAAATTTGGGTATGTAAGAAATTTAAAACTGGTAAATCGCAAAAAAAGTCAAATTACAGAAATGCAATGTATACACACGAGTTTTGGATCCCGCGGAGCGCGTGTAATGCGACTTTTGTCGGGAGAATTCTACAACTTAGAAGAAACATACACACTTTAAACTTTGTACACACATTCAGAAGACATGAAATTTGAGTTTGTTCAATTTTCAGACCAAAAAACTGAAAATCGTCAATTTTAGGCAACTTTTCTCAAAAACCGTGTTTTTTGGTCGTCACTCAATGACAGTGGTAAAAAAAATAGATAAAATATTTATGCAGAATTTTCCGTAATGTAATCGTATTCTAAACACAATAAAGTACTTAAAAAAAAAGTTTTGGGCGATTGGGTGCATTTTAAGCATTTTTGTGACACTTCAAACTTTCGAAAAAAAATTTAGGTTTTTTTAGGGAGAAAAAATTTGTTTGAAATCTTGGCCAATTACAGTTCGATTTCGGTGAAATTCACACACACATAAGATTTTATATTCAAGACTAAGCTCTGTAAGTGGCATTAAAAAAAATTTAAATAGTTTGGCCGTTATAGGCAAACAATGAAATTAGGCCCGCGGTACACTTTGCCCTTCCGCCATATGCCCAATTTTAAGATTTCTCTTGCCCCTTTCTGGGAATGAATAGCCACATTTCTTAAGTTTAAAACGCATTTTCGTTTTTTCAAATATCTTAATGTTTACCAACGTTATGAAGAATTTAGTGTTTGAACATTTAACAAATTCAATTTTTCGACCTTCGCCGCCTCAAAATACTAAACAAATTTCAATCGTCCCTACCGCGAGAACGGTGCATCGGATCAAAATTTCTTAAAAGACATGAAAATTTGCATTTTTCCTAAGCTTTCAAATGTCGTAAACGGCGTTTTAAAAATATTGATTTATTTCCGACATGCGCCTGCGCAAAATTGAAAAATTGACAAAATCCAAAATTTCGACACTTTCGAAAAACAGCTACATTTTGGTTTGCTAACGAAGAACATATTTCGTAGTAGCATTTTAATCATGAAAGCATTGTGCGTGATTTTTCTGAAAAGGCTGTCTTATTAGATATACATCAACTCAAGGATAATATAACATTTCAGTCCAGAGGTGGCAGCACTTACCAAAATGAATTAGTATCAATTATGAATAATAAATAGTGGTAATCACTAGGAAAGACATTCATTTTTTTTTGGCTCGAAAACAAAGTAATAATGCTAATAGTAAATGACTTTCTTCCGATTGCAAACTAATTGATGTCATTTTTTAACAACATCAAGTTCTGGGAACTTGCATTTGCTATGAGCTAAACACAAATGCAATGGAGAAAAACGAGAAATAGTATTTAGTAATTTTGTCAGCCAAACAAGTTTAGATACAAATGGTTTCAACAATGGCGTATCAAAGTAAATGCAAATCAAACTTTTAGCATAAGTCATAGTAGATGCAATCAGGTTATAATCAA
This sequence comes from Psylliodes chrysocephalus, assembly GCA_927349885.1. Classification (NCBI taxonomy): domain Eukaryota; kingdom Metazoa; phylum Arthropoda; class Insecta; order Coleoptera; family Chrysomelidae; genus Psylliodes; species Psylliodes chrysocephalus. The sequence continues at coordinate 45,210,488 of OV651820.1, read as the reverse complement.
CAACTCTCTAATCCCAAACAAATCAGAAATAAAATACCTAGTACAGAAACACAAAATAATTTTATATAAATTCTACAGATACTATATAGTATACTATGAAATCACTATCATAAATAGTATAGTATCAAACTGCAAATCATTAAAATTTCTAAATTTGTTTAAAACTTGTTTAAAAAGAAACTCGAAAATCAATTAATCATTGTAAGTACTAACCTGTGTATTGTCATTTCATTTAGCAATTGTGATTTGGAACAATAAAAATATAAAAGACCCAGCTTAGGGTTGTCATGGGGAGACAGAGGATTTATTGAAAAAAAAAGTCTTGTCAAAAATTTTTGAATGATGTTAAAAAAATTCATAAATAAGAAAATATAAGATATTTGAACTAATAAACTCTAAATAAACTTCAATCTCATAAATAACCCAAAATCAATTGGATAGTTGTAAATAGAGCATAGGTAATATTTTTTTACTTACTGAACTCCAACGAAATACACCTTTGGATTGAATGGTATTCGTCATTTCCATTTCCGAGCACATATACAGGATACTCATTGGATACTCATTGGACTGCTATTTTTGAATAGCTATTCTGGCTAAAAAGGAATTTATTGGAAGAGATCTCTTATGAAACATAAGACATTGTAAGTGTTGTTGATTTATTTTAATAAGATTTATGTATTTTCATTTATTGATATATCGCAGTTAGGAAGTTCGATAAACTTTATTAACATTTTGTTAATTCTACTTACTGTTATATTTGTTTTCTAAAAGAAATTACTTTCTTTTCTACATTTAAAATCAACTTAGTTTCAATGAATTTTTCACTGTTTTCAATAAAGAAATCTGCATATTTTAATCAAATCAAATTGCGATTATGTTACTATACGAAATAATAGATTTATTTAATTCTTGCAATTAAACTGCATAAAAAGTGTAAAACAAATTAAAAATAAAATAAGTCTTTTTAAAGATTATTAAATTATTAAAAAGTATAACAACAAAATTTATATAGAATTTATATAGAATTTATATAGAATTTATATAGAATTTATATAGAATTTATATAGAATTTATAAAGAATTTATATAGAATTTATATAGAATTTATATAGAATTTATATAGAATTTATATAGAATTTATATAGAATTTATATAGAATTTATATAGAATTTATATAGAATTTATATAGAATTTATATAGAATTTATATAGAATTTATATAGAATTTATATAGAATTTATATAGAATTTATATAGAATTTATATAGAATTTATATAGAATTTATATAGAATTTATATAGAATTTATATAGAATTTATATAGAATTTATATAGAATTTATATAGAATTTATATAGAATTTATATAGAATTTATATAGAATTTATATAGAATTTATATAGAATTTATATAGAATTTATATAGAATTTATATAGAATTTATATAGAATTTATATAGAATTTATATAGAATTTATATAGAATTTATATAGAATTTATATAGAATTTATATAGAATTTATATAGAATTTATATAGAATTTATATAGAATTTATATAGAATTTATATAGAATTTATATAGAATTTATATAGAATTTATATAGAATTTATATAGAATTTATATAGAATTTATATAGAATTTATATAGAATTTATATAGAATTTATATAGAATTTATATAGAATTTATATAGAATTTATATAGAATTTATATAGAATTTATATAGAATTTATATAGAATTTATATAGAATTTATATAGAATTTATATAGAATTTATATAGAATTTATATAGAATTTATATAGAATTTATATAGAATTTATATAGAATTTATATAGAATTTATATAGAATTTATATAGAATTTATATAGAATTTATATAGAATTTATATAGAATTTATATAGAATTTATATAGAATTTATATAGAATTTATATAGAATTTATATAGAATTTATATAGAATTTATATAGAATTTATATAGAATTTATATAGAATTTATATAGAATTTATATAGAATTTATATAGAATTTATATAGAATTTATATAGAATTTATATAGAATTTATATAGAATTTATATAGAATTTATATAGAATTTATATAGAATTTATATAGAATTTATATAGAATTTATATAGAATTTATATAGAATTTATATAGAATTTATATAGAATTTATATAGAATTTATATAGAATTTATATAGAATTTATATAGAATTTATATAGAATTTATATAGAATTTATATAGAATTTATATAGAATTTATATAGAATTTATATAGAATTTATATAGAATTTATATAGAATTTATATAGAATTTATATTGAATTTATATAGAATTTATATAAAATTTATATAGAATTTATATAGAATTTATATAGAATTTATATAGAATTTATATAGAATTTATATAGAATTTATATAGAATTTATATAGAATTTATATAGAATTTATATAGAATTTATATAGAATTTATATAGAATTTATATAGAATTTATGGTTCCATGACAAAACAGAACTTGACAAAACAGAACAGGACAAAACAGAACATGACAAAACAGAACTTGATAAAACAGAGCACAGACAAAACAGAACACGGACAAAACAGAACACAGACAAAACAGAACACAGACAAAACAGAACAAGGACAAAACAGAACACAGACATAACAGAACACAGACATAACAGAACACAGACATAACAGAACACAGACATGAGAAATGTCCGAAAACTACAAACTGTTGCGAAGGTTTTCATAATGTCTTAAATTCAATCTTTCACTGCAGGCATCCCAGCATTTGGAATTTATTAGATGGTTTAAGACGAGATATAGCTTTCCAGCGGCTTTTGTTAGCTAATACTAATGTAGGTCGCTTGGAAACGAAAAATAAAAAATATGAAACACTTAGTAATTAAGTGGCAATAGTAGTACAGGGCTATCAACATGAAGAAAATAAGTTGGAATTTCTACGCCGAATGGCCAATCTCCAATAATATAAAAAGTATAATATATAAAGTAATATAAGTAGTACTATATTTTTTTTATTTAATTATTAAACTAATTATTTAGGTACCAAAAATGTTTCATTACTCCTTCTTTGTTTTTCTTATAACATTAAAAAAAAAGAAAAAAACTAGAAAAAAAAATTAGTCAAAAAAATAAACACAGTATCTTTTAATCATGAAATTTTTCCGAATTTTTCTTATTTTTAACTATTCTTTAATTTTTAGCATATCTGTAAGAATTATACAAACGACTCCTACACAATTTAACCAAAACACCAGAAAGTAAATCCCAATAATATTGTTGTTTAATTATCGTATTTAAAGTATTTACCCTAAGTACTAAGAATTAACCCATTAAACGCATTTAAATATATGTATACTGATAGGAGGCGAAACTTTTTGTTAGAGAATTTCGAGAAATACTTACCTAGTTATTATATAATATGTTCTGTTTTGTCTGTGTTCTGTTTTGTCCGTGTTCTGTTATGTCTGTGTTCTGTTATGTCTGTGTTCTGTTATGTCTGTGTTCTGTTATGTCTGTGTTCTGTTTTGTCCTTGTTCTGTTTTGTCTGTGTTCTGTTTTGTCCGTTTTCTGTTTTGTCTGTGTTCTGTTTTGTCTGTGTTCTGTTTTGTCTGTGTTCTGTTTTGTCAAGTTCTGTTTTGTCATGTTCTGTTTTGTCCTGTTCTGTTTTGTCAAGTTCTGTTCTGTCTAATCACCATAAATTCTATATAAATTCTAAATTCTATATAAATTCTATATAAATTCTATATAAATTCTATATAAATTCTATATAAATTCTATATAAATTCTATATAAATTCTATATAAATTCTATATAAATTCTATATAAATTCTATATAAATTCTATATAAATTCTATATAAATTCTATATAAATTCTATATAAATTCTATATAAATTCTATATAAATTCTATATAAATTCTATATAAATTCTATATAAATTCTATATAAATTCTATATAAATTCTATATAAATTCTATATAAATTCTATATAAATTCTATATAAATTCTATATAAATTCTATATAAATTCTATATAAATTCTATATAAATTCTATATAAATTCTATATAAATTCTATATAAATTCTATATAAATTCTATATAAATTCTATATAAATTCTATATAAATTCTATATAAATTCTATATAAATTCTATATAAATTCTATATAAATTCTATATAAATTCTATATAAATTCTATATAAATTCTATATAAATTCTATATAAATTCTATATAAATTCTATATAAATTCTATATAAATTCTATATAAATTCTATATAAATTCTATATAAATTCTATATAAATTCTATATAAATTCTATATAAATTCTATATAAATTCTATATAAATTCTATATAAATTCTATATAAATTCTATATAAATTCTATATAAATTCTATATAAATTCTATATAAATTCTATATAAATTCTATATAAATTCTATATAAATTCTATATAAATTCTATATAAATTCTATATAAATTCTATATAAATTCTATATAAATTCTATATAAATTCTATATAAATTCTATATAAATTCTATATAAATTCTATATAAATTCTATATAAATTCTATATAAATTCTATATAAATTCTATATAAATTCTATATAAATTCTATATAAATTCTATATAAATTCTATATAAATTCTATATAAATTCTATATAAATTCTATATAAATTCTATATAAATTCTATATAAATTCTATATAAATTCTATATAAATTCTATATAAATTCTATATAAATTCTATATAAATTCTATATAAATTCTATATAAATTCTATATAAATTCTATATAAATTCTATATAAATTCTATATAAATTCTATATAAATTCTATATAAATTCTATATAAATTCTATATAAATTCTATATAAATTCTATATAAATTCTATATAAATTCTATATAAATTCTATATAAATTCTATATAAATTCTATATAAATTCTATATAAATTCTATATAAATTCTATATAAATTCTATATAAATTCTATATACATTAAAACTTAAAGTTACCAAATACTTTTTCATGGGCAAGCTTAGTAAATAAATGATACACATTTTTTTATGGCCAGGTGTATGTGGTAAAGAATATGATATGGGCATGATTAAGTGATAAACGGACCAAATATTTGAACATGGAGATACTTAAGGTATAAATGTGCCAAATAATAATACATGGATGGCCTGAAAGGACCAATTAATATTACTTGGTGAGGCTTAAAAGCAGGACAGGTTTAAGAGTTTTTAAAAGATGTACAGTAAATTTAGTAGCTGGGGTCGAAAATAAGTCGATTTAATATAAATAAAAAATGGACAGAAAAAACTTGTAGGGTGTAAAATTATAAATTTTAGAAGTAATTTTTTGCTCTTACTATATAACGGCTTAAAGTATTTTTAAGAAAATCTATATAGAATGTAAGTATTCAATAACCAATAAAATGAAGTTAGTGGCGCACTCCTTTCACCGCCCCTACTTTTTTATGTATACAATGAAATTTAGTTATAAACAGGATGCCATTAAAGTCCTACATCTTTTTTTAATTTTTTTTTAGGATTTGTTTATGAAAGCTTTAAATAGGGACTAGAAAAGGATCAAAATTGGATCTATTTTTAGTTTTAGATTGACAGGCATAGGGAATAAAGGAGAATCGCAAAATAGGAACGATTTCGAAACTCCAATCAAAAGGCGACTTGAAATGATTCTTTGAAATCCAACGTCTTAATACTTCTCATTTCCTTTCGATATTAAATTTATTTTCGGGTGACAATTTTATAGTTTATAATAGAATTTGAAGAATATTCTTTTATTTTCCTTTGCCAATAAAAAATTATTATTAGTCAAAATGAGATTTATTATTAATCGAGGATACAAAATACAATTCTTAATAAGAAATATGTATTCGCAGAAATGATTACAATCATATAATATTCACCCTCATCCAAAAAAGTTGTTCAACAAAAAAAAAGTAAAAAAGAAACACTTCGAAAATGATCGTACTAAACACTTGTTTGGCCATATATTTCAGGGATCGTCGTCGGGACCGCAAACAGCTTTATGGAAAATGCTGGGGTGGCGCTCATAAATCAATAACGCGAATTTTACTATCTCGCTCGCACCCGAACCATCATCCGTGTCTTATTTCTTTTATATTAACCCGAAACCTTGCAGGCACGAACATCAATATTCCGCTGAAGGATTTACTATTGTTTTATATATTTTTAAGTTGATGGAATTCGTGGTGGTTTTGGAAAAGATTAGAAAATATTGTGTTTACATATTCGCCAAATTCGTAATCTCAAATTGTTTTTCTCTGATAAATTTCTTTATGGAATATCGGATCCGATTATTTTAATAATAAAATTACTTATATACTTCTCATAGTTAAATTTATAAAGGACGAGATACGAATTACATAAAGTTACTTTGAGTTACTGGCATTTGAGTCAAAATTATGTTGTAATATGTAGATTGTAGGTATATCTTTGCTATCTCTGTACTCTCGTTCAAAGTACATAATTCCTTAATAGTAACTAAGAAAATTACTGTTCGCACCGGGAAAAGTATTCGATAGTTTTTAACGATTGCAATCTCGTTTGATTGGTAATTTAATACTCTAAAACACCCAGTGTAATTATTGTAATGTTTTACATATTTTTATTTGGGTAAAGTCAAAAACAAATGATTTTTATTTGAAATATTAATTGTATTCGGTATTATTAGGATAATAATAAACAAAGCGAGTGCTTTATAATCGCTAGTAACAAAATAGTATAATGTTCTTGATTCTTATGATTTTTTTCAAAAGGAAAGACTTGTATTTCGTTCAAAACTTTTTAATTAATAAATACAAAGCGCTTTCGGCATTGTGTCATCATCAGACTTATCTACAAAAATTGTGGATGTAAACTTACAATTTATAAATATGTGTAAAGATAAGACTTTTAAGTCAAAAGTTAAATATATATGTATATATAGGGTGATTTTGAACAAATTAACAATTAAAAGATAACAAACAGAGTGACATAACCCAGTGTTGGGAATAGTGAATAGGGAATAAGCCCCTAAAAAATCATATCTGATCTCCAGAAATAAGTTAGCTTGTCTGGAAGACCATTAAGACAAAATTACCAGAATTGTTGACGTTAAAAATAGTTGTGGGACAATCTTTTGGGAGACATGTTATAAAATTGATAATTCTAGATGTTAAAGAATTCTTCATAGTTTTAGATAAAAATCTGATGTGTCCAACACATGACTTTCCTATCTAGTTATTATAGGCTTTTTCCGGTTATTTTGTACAACCTATTGCAGCATCTCTATAAATGTTTAGAAGATAAACTAAATATATACATTGTCCACATACATCTACCTAGAAACATTTTTCTATAGATATTCATTGAAAACGAAAATACTGAAAAATTTAAATTTAGCACTTTTCCATTACGGTCCATTTTAGAAAAATCATTATAAACAAAAATTATAGAGATCGATATCGCTAACAACTTTTAGTTCAACAATTTTCATAAAAATCAGAATTTTGCACATTTTGTCAAATTTCTCGAATACGGACCATTTCAGGAAATTTTGACATAAAACAAAAACTATAGATAATAATATTAGAAGTAACTTTTATTTGAACAATTTTCTTCTCCAAACATAAATAACAGATATATTCCATAAAATATAAAAACGGCCTCCCATAAAGTACCCCCCAGATGTTATGACTTTTTCCAAAATCTAATCATTTCACGTCAGGCCGAAATAAACCTTAAGTTTAAAATTTAATGTTTTTTTTTATCCGTTTTTGAGTTTTTTTCAAAATTCGAAATTTACACATTTTCTCAAATATCTCGAATACGGTCCATTTTAGAGAAATTATGTATGTAATAAAAATTATAGAGAATTATATCACAAACAACTTTTATTTGAACAATTTTTATAAAAAATTTTTTTTTACATTTTGTCAAATTTCTCGAATACTGACCATTTTAGGAAAATTTTGTATTGAACAAAAATTATAGATAATTATATTAGAAGTAACTTTTATTTAAAGAATTTTATCTCCAAACGTAAATAACAGATATATTCCATAAAATATAAAAATTACTACCTATAAAGTACCCCCCCCCAGATGTTCCGACTCTGCCCAAAATCTAATCATTTTATTAGACGCTGGAATAAAGCTTAAGTTTAAAATTTGGTGTTTTTCTGTGTATCGGTTCATGAGTTATGCGACATACAGACACACACAGACACACACACACACACAGACATCATCGCGAAAATAGTCAAAACGGATTCAGGGGACCTCAAAAAGTAAAAATCCGTCGAAAACTCGAGGTCGAAAAAAATCATGATTCCTATACTTTCCTTATATCTGTATACAGATAGGAAAGTAAAAATTAGGGGGAGAATGTTACATATTGATTTCTATTTGATTTTAGTTGTTAATGTTTGTATTGAACTTAGTTGTTAAAAATATATGCCAATAAATTATTGGTAGTGACAAAAAGCAGTTGTTATTCCTAATATTTTCTAATTAATAATTTTGGTTCTTCGAAAATGATATAAATATCTATTTCATTGGATTGTACACTGTAGTTTATTTAAAAATGAATGATAGCATGGAGATAAACCCCAATATAACATCATAAATCAGTGACGGAGAATTTTTAAAATAAAATGTTTAGAATTATTTGTTCCAAAATAAAATATTTGATTGTCTTCCTAAAATTTTTAAAAATAGCAATTTATTTAAGTGAAATGAGAAAAATCAAGAGAAGAAGACAACAATATTTTTTATTTGGATGAAACATGGATTAACAGGTTACAAATGCTCGTCAGGCATCTATAGAAGGTTTGTCTTCTGAATTAAAATTTTCAAATGGTACAGGTCGCCGTTTAATTATCACTCATATTGGAGGAGATACAGGATTTGTTGAAAGTGTCTTCTTAGAATGACAGCCATTTTCCACGCATGAGGTATATATTTAAGCCGAAATGCTGCATTTATGAGGTATGTCAGTTTATCAATAGCCTTCCGTGGTAGTTTCTTTAATATTTCTCCAATAATAAGGTCATATCCTGGGGCTTTCTGTGAGTTGATGTTTGTCTGAATTTGTTTCGTAACTTCATTGGAAGTAACTAGCCTAATTTTAAGTTGTTCTCTATTATAGATGCTCTTATTAGGAGTGTCTTGATTTTCAACTAATTGGAACGTCTTTTGTAGGTGGTCAGCGAAAATATCAGCTTTTTGTTGATTGTCTTTTGCCCATTTGTTATCTGCTATTCTAATAGGAGCGCAGTGTTTACACGAATTTTTCATCTTTTTAGTTGTCTTCCAGAGTGAATAATCAGTTTCTTTATCATCTGTTAGCCCTACTAGGTATCTGTTGAAGGATTCTTCTCTGTGATTTAGGATTTCTCTTTTCAGTCTTTGGGTAGCCCTATTTAATATATTTTTATCTTTTGGTGATCTTGTCATCTGGAATTTCTTTCTTAGTTTTCTTTTTTCTGCTACAAGTTCTCTTATCTGACAGGATAGATTTTTCAGCTGTTAATCTTCTTACTTTTGGTGTGCTCCTCCATGCAGCTTGCTGGATTTCAACTATAAACCTTTTCAGTTCTTTATCTAGCTGATTTTTCGTTTTTAGTGTTATGATCAGTTGAATAGTATTTGTTGAGTCCTCTTGAAAACCTTCCCAATTAGTTTTCCCATTTGCTAGGGTCGGTTTGGCTTCTTCTTGAATAATATTATCACTTAGAGTAAGGATTACTGCAGAATGGTCTGAATCCATATTAAAGTTTTCTTCTACTTGTGTATAGTTTGATGAAATTTTCCTCAGAATAAAAAAATCCAAAAGGTCTGGAATCTTATTTAGGTCGGTGTGTCAATAGGTGGGTTTTTCAGAAGATTGGTATGTACAACCAAGTTTTGATGCAGCTCGGTGCAATTCTTTTCCTTTGACTGTGGTTAATCTTGAACCCCAGTTGGTGTTATAAATTTGTTACCTAGTTTTTTGAGTTCATTGAGATAATTTTCTTTTTTCTGGTTGTATCTTGGTGGGCAATAGATTGCAGCTATTGTAATTTTGCCCCCCTTAATGTTAATGGTGCTAATGGTTAGCTGATTTTCTGGTTCTTGGATGCCTGGTTCCTCATAGTGGGAAATGTTATTTTTAACAATTAATGCACTTCCTCCTCTTGCTGCATTTGATGGATGGATAGTGTGATAGAAGGTGGGTCTCAGAAATCAGACATTTATCTATTTTTTATACGTCCAAGAAAGCTTGGATATCTGTTTTTGGAGAATACCATTGGCATTCCAAGTGGCTATTCCAATATCTCTTTTGTCCATTGGTGGTTTTGTTATATGTTTGGGGTTTATTTAATTCTTCTAGCTTCTGGATCCTGTCAGAGACTGAATCTATTCTGATTATTAACGATAATAATAAAATTCATGAGTAGTACTTTCTGCTAAGTTGATTCACTGTGCTGTATACTGTGCAATTTGTGGCGTGGGATTCATGGTTGGTTGTGACCTTTAAATTGGTTGCTCCTGTGAGTTTTTTACCTGAGAATATGGTATTTCATTTCATTTAAACTTCAAGATGTTCGTCAACTATTATGTGACTCCATATCAAAAATTTCACCGGACAATTGGCAAAACGCAATAAGACATGTCATAGCAGAGAAAGAGAAATTCTGGAAACTTGGTAAGTTAATAGAGGAACCAACTATTATTTCTATGTGGGAAGTGAGGAAACTGATGATGATGACTCTTTATCGGGAGAAAACGACTTATTTATTAAGGTATGTAACTCTAAATTTATATTAATTATAAAAAGTTTTTATGACGCTAGTACCCAAAATACAAACAAACAAATTTATATGGAATCACCCGTATTTCTAAAAACGAAATATGAGAAGATTTTTTTGTAAAGATTTTTTTTAGTATATCATATAAATTTGGTTGTGTGAATATTTATTATTAAATTTTAAGGAAATGTCCTAACCTAATATCTAGTATATTATTTTTATAAAAATAAATGTGGGTACTTAATATTGACAGTTTACTATTTTTTATATTAAAGTAATTTCGTGGTTCCCGTCACTGAGGTACAGCATTATTAGTTAATTGCTTATTTGCATTTTATGATTTATTGTATTCGAGGTTTTTCGGGGTGGTCATACTAAAATCTAGTGAAGATTCAGATAAAAAGGTATTAATATTTACTTTTTTCTACTTTGAACAATCCTGTATATAGACCTTTGTCCTAAAAACTGTGCTATCATGCATTTTCAAATAAACTATACAAAAATATTTCATACAAACATGTAAAAGCAATGCTAATGTAACGAATAGAACATTATTAACCTTAGTTGGAACTTCCTTAACTCAGGCAGTCTAGAATATTCATAAAGGGTCAATCTAAGAGCAGAAAAAATTAAATACTAAACCTTTGCAAGAATAAACTAAAGACCCTAATAGAACTCTACGAAATTATATCTAATAATTCCTTATGTAGAATATGTGAAGAGGAAGACGAAACTCCTACTTACATAATATGCTCTTTAAATGGAAATGGAAATGACATTCGGGATACAATATCTGCAACCTGAAAAAGTCGCAAAAGTGTCTATATTCTTGAATTCATCAAGAATATTAACCTGATTGGGTAGATACTGAGAAGGATAGAATAAGCCTAGTGAATCAGTATAAGTGGGAAATGTATCGCGGAGATAAAATATTTGCATCAAAGTTGGTGGTCGTTAATATGATTACTGCTTGAAGAACCAGTATAATTCGTCAAATCATATTTGTGAAATTTTAGTTAAGACCATCCCGTATAAAACCCAGTAGTCGAGCATTCGGGAAGTAGTCTATTAAGCAGCTATTTAAACACTTCACTATAAGGATTATCTAACGGAAAACACCCATAACTTCCCATAAACCATCAATAAGTACCTCGTAGAACATTAAATGGCGAAAAAGACAACAGCAATCTTAAATCATCATCTGCGATTTTATGGATGTTGTCGTATTCATCTCCTCTGCTTTTGTGTGTCACCGCTCCATATCCGTCTCTGTCTCGCACATTGGAACGGGGCTATTCAGCAAAGATAAACGTGTATCGCGTGTGCCCACAATGATTTAGTGGGAGATTACTTTAAGAGACCACTTGTTATTGCCCATAACTTCTGATTCAAGTGCTTAAGAAACACGTAAGACATGCGGAAGGGAGGAAGAACAATGATCGAGACAAAGACGGGCGATTAAACGGTTGTTTTCGTTAATGGTGTGTTTGTGTTGGTGTGTATTGTTCGATGACTCAATTTTCGGACTGCGACTGCTGCATTACCATACAATTCCAGTTGGAATAGAGATACACAAATAATTTATAGTTTAGTTGTTCTGTGGGTATATTAAGGATGTTGGACAAATGTAGTACGCACCACTTCTTAGATTTATATTTTCATTAAGTATAAACGTAAAGATAAAACCGAGAATAAAACCAAATATTTTTAAAAGAAAAAAATTTAAATTAGGTACCTGCTTTGTATAATTTAAAAATGATATAAACATATATAAACAATTACAGGGTGATACTAAGCTGACTATTACCTAATTAAAAATAGGAAAATCCAGAAATCCAGAGATCCGGAACATTCTATTACAGAACTTTTATTATGTGTTGGTGTTCGAATTGCTCAATACAGACCGACTGAATGAAGATATTTAAAAATAATTTTATTATAAGAACGGTATTTGGGACTCTTCGGGCAACAGCAGACGGCCAAATCAATAATAAATTGTGACACGAAAGCCGTCTCAGTTCCTTGTTTACTCCTTGCCCGCAGTATGAAGTCTAGCGCTGGCCATATATAGACAAACGCACCACTTCGAGAAGCTATCGGATAGATTCTTTTGCGGCGTATGAGTCATAAAGAAGCAGTTTTCGATCGTTCTGGAAAGCTGAGAGAGTTCTGTCACAGAGCTGGCTTTATAAACATAGCAGCGACTTTGCCGCTAGAGAGGATTCAGTTTAAGTGTTGGATAGTAAAGACAAATTTTAATAAATAAATTCGAATTGTAAGTTATAATAGTGCCTAAGTAATATATAAATTAATTATTGCGTTATAAATAAATTGTAAATAAAGTGTTTTAAAGAAATAAAACATAAATAAATTAAATAAACGTTACAGTATGTTTCTGTTAAATTTCTAGAAAGTCGGGATAAAAAACACGAAAAAATTCATGTTATTCTGATGGTCTAGAAAATACAAATATAAGTATTTCTGAATGAAATAATATTGCAAGCCATGATATGGCCCTTAATAGAGACTTATTATTGACAACTCTCCGCAAGCTAGAACAAATACAAAGAGGAGCATGTAACATTATACCAGGAGCTATGAAAACCATACCAATCAGAGCCATAGAAGTAATTATTACTCTCACTCCAATTGATATTTACATCAAGAAGGTTGCTCTGATGATAGTGACTCGATTACGCATGGTTGGAATAGAACCTGATGTAGGATCTGGTGAGGCGAGACGTGCTCGTTTTTTTTTTTACTGCATTAAGCGAACATATACTCCATTTTACCGACATATAACATGCAGAAGGCACATAAAGTTATAACGAAATAAAGAGAAGAGCCGAAAATAAGGATTCATATCTACACCAGTGGTTCCAAAACAAAACAAGGTTCAGGATGTGGAATATACTCCAAATTCTTAAACATAAACATATAATGGACAGTGAGCGGTAGTGCCAGTGTAGTTCAAACCGAGCTTACGGGGATAATCATAGCAGCAAAATAAATTACCAGAAACATATCACTGGTAGGAATATGCTCATCTATACAAGTACTACTCATCCTAGATAGGACGCGAATTTACTCAGGGTTAGTACTAGAATGTCAGAAAGCTTTAGCCGATGTATCCATCAACAAAATGTGGGCACCTTAAGATGGATCAAAGGTCACACAACATCGAGAGATAATCGTCTTGCCGTTTCACTAACCAAAAAAGCAGCCAACTATACTTTTTAGTCCCGGCCCTTCTATTGGACTGACATTGGTAGTGACAAACATTATTAAAGAATATTCCTTTGAGAAATTCAAGGAAAAATAGGATGATATAAGAAGATGTGGAGTTGCCAGATAGCTTTTAAGTTATCGTGACACCACAAAAATATTCTTGACTTGGCTATGACCGGATAGAATCTGCAACTGATCACACACATTCTGACTAGTCATTGCCAAGTACGAAACCCTTATCAGAACTTAAAGCTATCAAAATCCACACTCTAAAGGAGGTGCGAACAACAAGATGAGATTGACCAAATCTCTTACTAATTAGAAAATGTATGTTCGTAGGGGTTTTGGCTAACACCGGCCGAAATAAGAGGAACATCTCTCGGTGTTGTCAACTGTATCAAATCTGTAGGCTGACTGAGCTAAGAGCCTATCAATTGAGTATCCAAAATGGGCCAAAAATGGCATGAGAACACCCACTCTCTACACGTTACAGATACAAATAGCCCTTAATATGCTCAATATGATGGCCATGTTACCGATCATGGAGGAAATATTAAATTCTAGAATCTTAGTAGCTTTGTACAAAACCCTATGCAGTTCGTGAATGAACACTGGAATTTGCCAGAATGACTACATGAATCATATTAATACTTTTATCTATTCATATGCCAATAATATTACACTCGTATTACATTCTGTAGAAGGTACTTAATAGAAAAACCCGATACTGAAAAGCAGTTGAAGGAAGTTCACCAAATAAAGGAAACATGCTTCTAGTCAAAAGAGATTTATACATTGCAAGATAAGGAAAAGCAAGATAATGTTGACCAGCTAGCAAAACTTAAGCTTAAGGGTATATTTAGACAACTACGTCTCTTCGTGGTTGTCCAACTGAGGCTAAACAGCTTATGTAGAAAAAGTACTGGAAAGGCAAGAAAAAAATGTAAGGCCTGGCTAAATCTGCAGAGAAAATGCAGAGGGGGATTATGTCTACAGCGAAGAGGAGTAGAAATTTTGTCCAAATCAAATGTGTTGAATTTGAGAATAATTAGAAAGTTAGAAATAGGTAGAAAATATATTTTAGGGGTTTATTAATAAAATAAATCTATGAATCTCAAAATTAATTGAAGCTTTATAAAACATGACAAAACATGACAAAAGAGTATCGCATTTTTAGTTACAGTTTGTACGTGTCCTCTTATTTTTGTTGAGCTTTGTTGAGCTTTGTTGTTGCTTAGCAACGTAAACTTTATTAAGAAAAAATTAAGATTACGTTTTACATTTTGTCTACAAACATTAGAACAATTTACTTTCATACTTTATAAATAAATTTTCCAGCTGAACATTGGTTTTTAGGATTTTTAGAGTTTTTAAAGATAATCCAAAACCGGTGAAAATTCATGAAACAGATATTACGTTATAACAAGAGGCACATAAAATATCTATTGGATAACTCACATAATTCCTGCAACCATTTTACCATTTTATTTTTTGCTCAACTATAACATGCGATTGATTTCGCGTACCGCGAATGATAACTGGCATTATAAGGATGTACCATTTTTTTATATTTTCTGTGTTTATATTGTTATAGTAATCCCCGCTTTTTGTTTGACTTTTAAATGTGAGGTTTGAATTTTTTATAAACCCTTCTTCATTGACACCATAGATAATTGTGTATCGTATTCCATCTGCTGTGTTTTTACTTGCTTATCCAAGTTAAACAATTTCCACTTTCTAAAACTGAAGTCGTAGCTTTCAAACAATTAATTAATGATATATTATTATGCTCGGTTTTCACTTCACTATTGACGATAGTAACATATTTACTGGAGAAACTTCGATTTCGCTATTGCTGCTCAATTAACAAAATCAGGAGAGCCGGTTGCATTTTTCTCTAAAACCCTATCTAAGTTAGAACAGCAACATTCTTCTGTGGAAAAAAAAGCCTATGCAATAGTCGAAGCTTTGCTAAAATGGAAATACTTTCTGATTTGACGTTATTTTCGACTTGTCACAAATCAAAAGTCTGTTGCTTTAATATTTGATAATAAAACTAGCTATAAAATTAAAAATTAAAAAATAACGTGTTGGCGTTTAGAGCTGTCATGTTATAAATATGACATCTCGTATAGGCCTGGAACAGAAAACATGGTACTAGATATTCTTTCGAGGGTAGCTGCAGCCATTTTAGCTTCAACTTTATATTCTTTACATAACTCTTTATGTCATCCTGGGATCACTAGATTTTATCATTGTATCGGTTTTAAAAATTTCATGTAAAAATGTCATCCTGCCCGGTCTGTGCAGAAATAAAATCAAGATTTCATAAAAATCATGGGACCACTTCCAACAGAAAGTCGCAATCGTTATGTATTGACTATTGTCGAAGAATATTCAGGATATCCTTTTGCCTTCCCTTGTTCAGATGTTTCTTCGTCCACAGTAATAGACCGTCACACAATTTTTTTTCTGTTTTTGGCACACCATTATATTAATGTAAGGATACAGGAACGGCTTTTATGTTTGAAGAATTAAAAACGTTTTTATCTAGCCATGTGCAACAATCCTTAAGGTAACTTACAATATGAGCGTTATAACGGAGTAATCTAGAGATTTGAAAATAAATCTTAGATTCGTTACAGTCAATTAGATCATTATTATGTGCCGCTATAAATTGTTCTCTTCGTGAACGTTTATTTAGCCATCCTTGACGATCTTTGAATGGTTCCTTAATACCTAGTTGGTTAAGTAGCCTTGGACCAGTTTTTCTAAAAATATAGGCAGAGCAAATATAAACCCTCTTGTTCTTCTGCTTCTGGTGGATATTCAAAAGATCAAATGAGATATAAACTTTTCACTTTTGCCAAAGAATGTGATCGTCGTGGAGTTTCAGACAGAGTAGCTGCATCCCTTTCTTTCGCACTCCTGCATGATCTTGGCCTTGTCACTGGAACGGATACTACGAAAGTTATTGATCGAAATAATTTGAATTACAGAAAGTTAATGCATCTGCGGAAGTGTAAGACCTCTATTTCGACGGGCGAAAAGATAAAACTATAACACAAACAAAAAAGATAATAAGTATTACGGCAGTATTGTCAAAGAAGAACACATTTCTTTAATACAAGAATCAGATTACGTTTGGTCATCTGACTATTTTTCTGGATCTGCGGCTAATATTAAGAATGGGATATTAACCTTTTTTAATGGCAAATGTATGTCAACGGATTCACTAATAGCAATCGGTTGCGTTGGAACTGTCGTCAATACTGGCTCAAAGTGGGAGTTATTAGACTTCTGGAAACGCAGTTAAATCGTCCACTCCAATAGTTCATTTGTATGCTACATCTTAAAGAACTTCCTTTACTACATCTTTTAATTCAGCTTGATGGTGTAACTTATGGCCTCAAAGCATTTTTTGATGCAATTGTCAAACTATTGCCAACTTTTCATACACTAACGATATTTATTGGATATTTTAAAAGCGGTGTTTTCTGAAAAATGCAGTCAAGATTTAGCTGTAATTCAACCAGGATCAGTGTTGCATTTCAGGTGGTTGACAACTGCAAACCGAATCCTTCGCCTTTATGTGACAACCAAAGAGCCTTCCGAAAACTTGTTACATTTAGTTAATTACATTATGAAGGTCTATGGTCCTATATGGTTCCAAATAAAAGGATGACCATTGTGCATCGAAGGTTCTAGACATCTGTGTAAGCTGTAATTGTGTACTCAAGATATATGCCGGATCATCTAAGAAAAACAGTTGACATTGTCATCCAAAGAAATGGATTTTTTGCGCATATGGAAAATTTGCTTCTGTCTATGTTATATGATGAGAAATACTATTCGAAAATTACCTTACCGTAGGGTGATTTCTGCCAGGAAACAGAATCAGCATTCTTTATCTGTCAGAAATTTTCATGTACCAGAAATAAATATGCAAGCAACTGATTTTACCAATTTAATTTTTTGGATTGATAATAATGAGAGATTTTAGCGTCCAGTTTTGAAAGACATCTCCGATGAAGAATTGGAAAATGTTTGTCAAATGAGAATGCTTCAACTCAATTCGCTTATTAATCCAGCTTTCCATGCCACACACAAGGAACCGAACGCTGTGTGAAACTGGTAACATCTCTTGTTTATGGAGAAGGAAGAAGGGACGTAATTATAGGATCTAGACTTGAATCAAGAAGTATAATGAATTCTTTTAATACAAAATCAGAGTTTAAATTAAAATACATTTTTCACGCCTAATATCCTATATTTTTTATAGATTATTAGTTGTTAAGGTTTGTTTTTTATTTTTTATAAATTAGTACTTAAGGTTAATGGACTAAAACCGTCAAACTTTTTATTGCTCCATTTTAAACTTTGCCACTTTTAAAGTACTTTAAAGTAATTTTTCCGTTTAGATATCACTGGAGGCCGAAGAAATAATTCTTAAAGTTGAAAAGCTTATATCCCCTATGTCCCGTGACGTGTACCAATAAATTAAGAGAATTTAAATTTTATTATGCAATATTTGGCATCATTGTTACAATGTGTAGTTATTTATTCTATAGGGTGAATTTGTGCGCGGAATTTCATTAATAATGGTTTTTTAATTCCAATTTTCTTCTAAATGCTTAATTAAATGGAGAATCAATGTTGTCTTGTTAAAATAAACACGATTTTTTATTGTTTCTAAGTAAATATCCTATGCGTTGTTATAGTCCATTTTTTATATATTAGGACTTAAGGTTTATTTTTGATTTTTAAGTATATTTGTTGATCATTAAGATATTAACCAATTAAAAAGGCAAACCAAAAGTATCACATCTAGATTTTATATAGATACATTTTAGACGGTCCAGAACAATTTCCATATAGGGCCGAAAAAATAAAAAAAAAACAAAATTTTTAATGGATGTGGCTAGGAAAATACCCTATAATGAATGTAGCAACTTTTTCCAAAATGAAAAATTTTGTAATTTCACTACATTTTTCGATCCAGGTTAGTATTTAGATTGAATTTGCCTAAAGATAAACGGTATAGCCCGAACTGAAACGATGTTTTAGTTTCAAAGAATTAATTATTGAGGGTGCTGTACACACAATTTATAGAAATCTACAATTGGAATGTTGGAAAGAATGGGAATGTCATTTGTCATTGGTCTACCTGCTCGAGTGCCACTACCGCCCGCGCAGGGTTTACTTATTTTTTGTATATCCCACTACCGACCACGAACATAATAAATATGTTGTAATTCTGAAAAGAACTTATTTTGTTTTAATAATTTACATTTTAATAATTATTGATAAGGAATATTTTTATTTCGCTTTCAGTTAGAAACTATATAAACGCTCCCCGTAATATTATACATTGAATTCTTATTTTATTTAATTATTTAATTTATAATTGAACAATAAGAAAATCAATTGACCCGGTTATTTTCGTAAATAAAATTAGTCAGAGAAGTAATAGTCACTGTACTTTTTGTATTCATGCCTCACTTTCCCTGCTCCTTGCCACATTTGATTTTTATATTGATTTAGTTCAGATTGTTACTTTTACTGTTTTTTATTTGTTCTAGTACAAACTTTCTTCAAGTCGTTTGGAATGACAACATTGGATTGTGGAAGACAAAACAGCCAAGTACGGGAAGTAATGGTCAGTGTACCTTTTTTATTCATGCCTCACTTTCTGTGCTCCCTAACAGATTTGAAGAGGTTCAGGGAAAAAAAGGGGCTAAGTCACAATTACCAAAATGTTCAGAAAACCAAATTTAATTTAGACTGACTAAATACAAACTTTTCATACTTTAAGGTAATTGATTAAAAAAAGATGTTACTTTGTATAAATGTTGCCTGATTATATTGTAGTTTATTACTTAATTTACAGACATTTTTTATTCTAAATACTGAAAGTGCCAAATAAATAGTAGGAAAAGATGATCTTGGACATAATTTTAAATGCACTGTTTTGAATTTGCTAATTTGGCTTAATACATGAAAACATACTGATATTTTACAAAATAGGGCGGACCAGTTCAATTTTGACAAAAATGTGACTTAGCCGCTTTTTTTTCCTACGTCCTTCTTGATTTATAAGTTTATTAATATTTATTTTTTGTTCTAGATAAAACTTTTTAACCTCTGTGAACAATGACAACTTTCCAGCTAATTAACACGCTACATTTAATTATTCTATTTGTATGTTTTTTGTTTTAATAAATTAATTTTCTTGATCATGCTTTTGAATTTTTTGTGTTTTAATAAAATATTTATACCACTGATCTGTATTATTTTACTGGATAGGATATAGCCCCCTAAAAAACGTTCCGAAAAACTGGCCGATTTTGGCAAATAATATGGCGAACCGGATGTTATTTAACATAACCTCTATTTCCATTTGTCATCACATTTGTCATTTAATTGTGTCAACAAGTTACGACGAGATTTTTTTTTTATTTATGTAGGTAGTATCGGATAGCATTACTATGATATTTTATATTAATTATATTTATATTTTCTTTCATAAAAAAATCAAATCGTGGGTGAATTGTCCCGAAGAACATTGCCCGCAAAAGGAATAGAAGAAGAATAAGAAGAAAAACTAATCAAATTATAGGTTAGGTGTGTCAAATTATCCCAAAATTCAGTTCTGTGAACCCACCATAA
Organism: Psylliodes chrysocephalus; assembly: GCA_927349885.1. NCBI lineage: Eukaryota > Metazoa > Arthropoda > Insecta > Coleoptera > Chrysomelidae > Psylliodes > Psylliodes chrysocephalus. The sequence continues at coordinate 45,189,758 of OV651820.1, read as the reverse complement.
TTTGCCCAAATCGGCCAGCAGCGTTGCACTTCCGGTCTCCTTGGTGGAACGGATTTTTAGTATGTTAAATATAGCCTATATCCTATCCAGTAAAATAATACAGATCAGTGATTTATACTTGTAGTAAAATTAGGATTGGTTCAAACTACTCATTTTTTGCTTTATTGTAACAAATATAATTTTATTGCTACAATAACTTAAAAAAGGAGTTAGTATGAACAAATCTTAATTTGACTGCCACTTTTAAACTAAATACATGCAATTAAAACATCTAATGAACAACAAATGAGTATCATGCAATTTCAGCCGCTGTCTTCGGTAGCAAAACATGCAAATAAAAAAAAATAAATTGATATATTTTATTTTACAATTTGAAAATACTTACCTTCAAACCTTTTTCATTTTGTAATATTTTGTAGTTTTTTGTCTGTTTTCTATATTTTTTTTCACACAATCTTAAACATCCAAAGATGCCTAATACATGTAGGTACCGTAATTTATTCAAAATGCTGAACTCCTCTGCATATATAAAACTCATATTCTTCGGTTCTAACCAAACTTTATTGGTAATTAATTATATTCAACACTCACTCTACTTTAAAGTTGAAATATTTAGGAACTAAACCTGATGGTTTTGTTAGTTGCTAATAATTTTGTTATTACACTTGTAGGTATTTCGTTAACAATGTTATAACTTTGGAAAGATTTTTAAAGTGCTTTAAGACGTTATATACCTATTATTTTGAAATTCTTAACGAAATGCTTTGAGATGCTGATGATATTGATATTGATATTTTTAACAAAATTTATGTGAGGTAGAACATTTCTGTTAATTTCTTTTAATGTATAGGTAAATTTAGTTATCTGTCAACATATTAATCAAGCAATTAATTATAATATTTTTTTTTAAGTTCATGAACTGTAACGCTTTATCAAATGAGTTATCATCATGACAATTAAATAATAGCTTCTACAAAATTAAGTTTTGGAAAAATATTTAATTGAATTTACTCTTCTATATTATTCACGAAAACGTTCGATTATGTGTTACCTATATAATATGCAAGATGGCTACTTTTACAAAGAATTATTATTGGCTATGTCAGTGTGAAATGCTCCGCCTCTCTTCCACATTAAAGCTTAAATGATGAATGATTCTTCCAAGCCCTGTACGAACCCTCGTCGTTAAACTAATTTCACGTGAACCTAAATAAAAGAATACAAATAATATAATACTCTTTTTGTATTAAGTACTTCATTGCTAGAAACTGCATACCTAATAGATTAGAGTTTAGTTCTTGTTTTAATAATTACCTGATGCTAATGCATTTTATTTAGATAGATGGTAATTTTTTCGTTTCAGATTTCAATAAAACAGTAGGAAATTATAGTTACAGAGCGTTGCGTTGTTGGTTTCTTGTTATATCGAACTATAAAGGCTTGAAAAATAGATTAATTAATTTGGGCGTTAAAGGACATGCATGTCCTTTATTAAAATGTATTTATTTTAATTTTAATGTTTTTCTTAAGGGCATATTCAATATTGAAGATATTTAATTTTTGAATATTTCTACAAAAAGTAGACATAGCAATACAACATTTTTGGGAAGGCGAGAAGCAATGGAACGAGCAGCAGTGGTGCTGGTCCTTACTACTAGTAAAAGAAAGTGTATTATTTTAAATTATTTGGAAAATATTTATTTTGATTTATTCAACACAATTCATAGGCTGGTAAGCAAAACACTGTTGAGTTTAGAACCGAAGTTAAAGGCATTTACTCAATTTGGTTTCAATTTTCAACATATTGTAAAGGTAAGACCATAACAAATTGGCGACCAACTTGTGGGAGAAGGTTTGGCAGCAGTGGTGGTGACGGAAGCATGACATCAAATAGGATTAGTAAGAAAATTTTCTTCTTGCTATAGTACACTGATCCTTGTGTGAATGTGGTGTGTTTGGAGTAAATTTAGGATAATTTAAGAGCGATTGGGATAGTGTGTGTTTAGATAGTAGTGAAGGATTAATAAATAGAATAGAGTAAACCTAAAAATAAAAAAATTAAGAAGTAATACAAAAATGGATAAAACGGAACAGATTAGTTAAGGGAAAAATATCAGATTCAAGTAGAAGGGCGGAAAGATGAGAAAACAAAGAAGAGTAAGAAAGAAATGGATATAAAGGAAATGATGCAGGTATTAATGGTAGAAATAAGAGAAAATAAACAACAAATAATAAGAAAAAGTAAACAAGAAATGAGAGAAAGAATGTAAGAAAAAGTAAACAAGAAATGGGAGAAAGAATGTAAGAAAATAAACGAGATATGATGTAAATGTAAGAAATGTCAAATAATTTAGATGAAAATACAAAGCAGTCAGATGAGAATGCAGAACGTCGAAAAGAAATTGAGGTGAAAATGGATAATATTATGGAAGAACTGAAAATAAAAAATAAAGAAAAAGGACATAATAGTGAAGAAATAGATGTACAGGAAGATGTAATGATTAAAATTGATGAAAATGGAAAAAATGTAGAAAAACAGATTTATAAGTTAAAACAAAAATAAATTGGAATAAAGTTAATAAAAGAAAAAGAAATAAGGAGATAAAAATAGAAATAAGTGACTTATAAAGGACTTATTAAAGAAAAACAGTTTTATAATGGTAAAGAAAAAGTACATAAGTATGAAAATAATTAGTAAAAGAAAAATGAGGAAGAAAATTAAAGAAATTACAAAACTAATTCTAGAGACAAATAGAAAACAGGGTAAATGATAAAATAAAACATATAGGAACAAGAAGAAAAAACGTGATGTTTTTATGAAAAATAAAATAAAAAAAGGAACAGACACATGAAACCTAAAATAGGAATTGTAAGAATAAAATTTAGATAAAACAGTTACAAAAGGAATATGAAGCGAAAAGTCAAATAAATAATCAAAATGAAATAGTAGTAAAATCAAAACAAAGACAGGGGAGTGAAAGTAAAATTAAATGGGGTGAATTAGGTGAATGTTTGAAAATAATTAAAAATTGAAGGTTGACTAAAAAGGAAAGAATGAGGACAACAGTGAAAGAAAAGATATAATATTTGAAAAGGGGGTCGGAATTTTAGAATTTAAAAATAACGAGAATATGGAATTTGAGAAAATAAGTTTATAAATGGATGAATGTAACAGAACGTAGTGAGTGAAAGGGGACAATTGAAATTTATAGTTTTATTGAATTAAATTGTTTAGATTTATCAAAGTGAGTAAAAGTTTTTTGACAACTACTTTAAAAGGTGTGTATGCAGAACGAATCAGTGTATAGCAGTGACGCAAAAAGTAACTTCCAGTTTAAGAAATGTGTCATGAAATAGTCCCTAGACACCATTGAGATAGAATAAAGAGGAGATGCTGTAATGATACTAAAAGTGTCAACATCTTTACATTACACTTACGTCATGTGTTAAACTCAAGCTAATGGAGCTAGTCAGTTTTGATCGGAATAAATTATTTTTTTTTAAAGAGCCTTTTAATTACACTTTCATATGTCGTTTCTACTACATTCTATCTCAATGGCAGACACAGACTATTTAATGTCAAATTTGGGGGATGTTGTCAAGATTATTTTCGGATTATCACTACAAATTTAATTTAAGAAAGATATTAGAAAATGTCGTAGTTTGAGAAGTTAAATAAAGTTGATTATTAAGTAAAATAGAAAAGGTTAATAAAGTTCTATTGTAATTGAAAAGAAAACGTTGAAGGAGATATAAGCAGAGAATAGCGAGAATAGCAAGTAGGACAATAAGAGGTGTAAAGACAGGAGTAACAACAACAGAAAGGAACATAGGAAATAGAAAAATTGGTGTAGGTGTAGAAGACTTATAGAAGAAGGAATAGGACCTGAAGATTTTTTTATTCAAAATTATTATATTTGGCATTTAATTTTTATTAGTTATTGTAGAAAGTCATTGAAGTGCTCATAGATACAGGCTGGAACCATTACAATGTATTCGAAAGCATATCAAATGAAGATACAAGGATTGTTTGACAACTACATGGCCTAACAAAGAAAACGCAAGTTTGTTCTAACAAAAATCGCTTTATTTTTTAGTATATTCTTAATTAGCAATGCCTTCATTGTTGTTGGATGAATCTAAGTTCTATATATGCAGCAGCTGTTATTTGACGAAAATCTTTTACCACGCAGCTACATTTTTAAGTTTGGAATCATATGAAAATCGCTGGAAGCCAAATCTAGGGAAAAAGGGGAATGGAGCACTAATCAAATTACAATTCATGAATTTTGGACATTGCTATCGCAGACTTGTATGCAGGTAAAATCACTTGCTTCTTTACTAAATGAGACCGTTTCTCTTTGATATTATTGCAACAAATTGGCATAATACTCGGTTGGTGTTAAGCCTTTCAAATTAAATTACTTTATCAATAGGTACACTTGACTAAGTTTTATTCATTGTTTACAAAATCACTCGAGACGTTCTTTTTAGCGTACTGTTAAAAACAGACTAACTAACAGATTACTTTATAGTCATATTTAATCTATTAAAAAATTATTTTGTAGAATGGCAAAAAAAATTCCTCCAAAATCGCGCCATCTATGAATTGGGCCATGCAGTTATTGAACAATTCCCGTATATTACGCCGAATGGGATATGATAGAGAACTACTACAACAAATTAAGATTAGAAAAAAGATTAAATAAAACAATATACATTGATCCAGGTAATAATAAGTACTAGGTAAAATAGAAGCAAGCAAAGACACATCGGCCAGCTCAGTAGCATTTTGCTAATATATCATATCTGGGTATGACACTTGATGCTAGACTCAGCTTAAAATACAAAAGAATGTATTGGTTGCTATGAAAAAATTCCAAATTATCCACATACAACAAAATGCTTTTTTACAGACAGCTATTAGAACCCTTATGGACGTATGGTATCCAGTTTTAGGGCTACGCCAGTAAAAGTAACATCCAAATTATTCCAGAATAAAGTATTAAGGAACATTGTCGATGCACCCTGATACTGCCGCAATACTGATCTTCATAGGGACCTTAAAGTGGAGACTGTTGAAAATACAATACAAAAATTTGCCAGTAGTCACCAACAACGACTGCTCCAACTTGGAAACCTTGAGATTATCCAGCTTCTCAACAATGCCTATCTAATAAGAAGACTCAAGAGAACCAAGCCTTTTGAGTTAGTTTAGTGATTTTAGATAAAAGCAGAGTATAGTGCTGTTTAGTGTTATACGTTAACGGTAGTGTATTACGACTGGCCCATCTTTTAGCAAATTTTACTATAATTAAATGAGCCAGTCAAAGACAAAGTTCTGAAACTAAAATATTTTATAGATTGCTCAGTTTAGTACAATTTTATTGTTGTTTTACTGGAGAGTGGTCTGGGGTCTTATTTAGAGAAACAGAATATCTTAAAGAGTTCTTTATGTGCAACAGATTAAATATCTTTGATTAACAATACAAAACCGTAAATGAACCCACGTAGTACTATGCCCTTTACACTGCAAGGTAAATACCTTTTTAATATAAAAGTATTGATATTGATGATGATATAGTTTAACTGGTAAAATATAATATAAAAAATATGTTTTAATCAATATTTATTATCTTGTTTTGTAGGTATTCCTGTACCCAAAGAAAATTGAATTGGAATCGCCCTGTTATACACTAGAGAGGTATAATTGGATATGAGAATATGTGTTAGATGAGAGGTAATTGTAGATATGGTAGTTAGCAACGAATAAAAGCTAGGTGATAGTTGGTAGTTGATAGTCGATGGCCTGAAAACAGGATGAATCCAATATATTGAAGTTTTTATGATGAAATGAGATCAAGGTAGCTTACAGTGAAGAAGTAGCGGCCTTCTAAAGATATGTATACAAATCCACTAACGCGCATAATCAGCTTTGATTAATTTTTCGATAAACAATATCTTTGAAGGAATTTGTTTTTGTTTTAGGCTTTTTAAATCCGAAATTAATTTCGATTATTTTAATGGTCCACATGGCCCAATACCAGCCCAAAAAAGAGACAGAACCAGGAAGTGAGAGAGAAAGCATACTTCCTTGATCTAGGTAGGGGATTTTTAATGACAATAATAAACCTAACCGTAGTAGGCTTTTATATTAATATTTTGGACAACAATGGGAAAAAGAAGAGTTCAAATTCAAGGTCAATATTTTTTGAACTTTGAAATGTAAACACTAATTCAAGTAAAATAAATAATTATTAAATATCTATTAGCATTATTTTATATATTTATTTTTTTAGTTTATTTTAAGTTTAAAATCTCTGTTGCAGTTGCAGTATTGAGCCCGTAACAAGTGTAACTAAATAATTAGACTCTAACGTACACACTAGTGAGTAAAACCTTAGTTTATGAAGTTTCTCATCCCTAGATATGTTGATAATTGATCTTAATGATCAGATTGTAATAATTGTAAATTATTTTTTACTTAGGGCATTTAATAAAAAAGAAATTTATTTAGAACAATAGCCCACAATAGGTCATGCATTACTAAACTGTAACTTTCTTTGTTCCTTTGAGCTCGCAGGTATCAGAAGAGGTGATAGGCGTTCTATTTAAAGTATAGAGATGGATGTTCACTCACAGTGCTGATAGCTTTTAGCCTATGGCTCGTATAATTTTTTCCTAATCTATATATCACACTATGTGTGTGTAAGGTTGGATATTTTGACCAAAGACTTTGTCCATTGTAGATCATAATAAACTAAGTAATTGTACTTGAGGATATTAAAGATGTGATAAAAACATTTATTTAAATAAATTGAGATCATATTTTCAAACATAATGCACTAACCACAATTTTTCATTATTTTGTTGCACATTTATTTTCAAATTAATTTTTGTTTTTGCATAAACGTTTTTTGATTGGATATCTGAAAGAGGGTTTCGGGATTGTAATTTAAAAGCCAAATGTAAATTTACAGTAATATTTATTTTTACATATAATTTATATGTATGGTATATATATAAGTTGAAATCCACAAGACAGAAATCCAGGTATTAAAGTATTTAGACTCAAAATATAATTTATAATATGATGGTTAAAAATAATGAATTATATTACAATAAGTTCATTTACAAAATAATAAAAACAAAATTTTTGAAATGATAGATGTCTGTCAAACTTAGTACCTCTAAATCTAAAATATTACACCACAGCACAAAGAACTAAATCTCTATTTTTTTATCCATATAGGTACAAATATACAGCATGCCACTGCAAAATCCCTAAAATTTAGAGTATAAATATTCTTTATCATAAACAGTTAACCAATTTAAATAGGAATTTTTTTATTTTACAAAAATTTTATTACGTATTAATGAGTATCAATTATTTGGAAACACAACTGCCTATTTAATTTGCTTAACCCTTATTACATATTTTTTCATAGTAAAATAATTACGTATACTTCTTTTTGTAGCATAATTACGTATTTTCGTTACTATTATCACTAGCAATTCTGATAAAAATTTCAAATATCTGGAACTGCAAAATCCAATTTTAGACGTACGTACAAAATATTTCACTTTTATTTTCAATATTTAATTCCCAAACTATATTAAGATTCATATCCTTTTGAATGTTATACATTGCTTAAACCCTATAAAATGGTGTTAACATAATTACGTATGTTGAGTATTAAAATTACCATCCTACATGGATAACTCTTTACTCTAACTTTGGCATGAAAGTGCGTAATTTTAATAATATCGTATATTTCATATCCTTTTTCTTCCGGATTTATTTACATCTTTCTCATAAATAATTTTTTTAATCAAATATACAGAAAGGAGATATCTACAAGTCAAATAAATAACTCTACGGTTTCACAATGGTCAAGATTTATTATGTATCTTTGCAAATTTTAAATGTTCACTTAAGATTATTTTCAAATATTTGCGCATGTACTAAAATATCGTCAAAATAAGTATTAGTAAACATTTTTAATTCCTCGATTATTCGTATTTCAATTCTATATTTTTTGTAAATAATCTTTTTACATTTTCTAAATCATTTAATTAAAAATATTAGTTTTTAAATTTTAAATCCTAAAGTGATTTATCCCTGTATTCTTCCTTTTAAATTTTTGTTAATTATATTAAAAGTATGAGTGATCTAAGAAACAAACAATTCTCAATATTATTACAAAATATTTACAAAAATGGATGTTTAAAACAATTTCTTTAGGGTTAACGAACCAGATTTTTGTATTTACGGATTTCGAATGGACCTCTTTTTGGCATTCTTATGTTGAGGAAAGAAGGGTAAACACATAATATCTTAAATTGTTAGTTATCCTTTTTTTTAAATTTACACTTACCTATACATATCTTTTAAACTATATTTTAAAAAAGGAACAAAACGAAAATAACCTAAATATTTTCGAATAAAATCTGTAAGCACAAATTTAATTTACAGTTTTTATTACAAATTTAAGTTTAATAATCTAGTTTCAGAAAAATATATATTTAGATGTGTTGGTAAACTTACTTGATATAAAATGAACTAAAACATTCATTCCGTTAAAGTCATGCAAAAGCAAAACAAACTTGTACAAAAACTACAATTTAAAATACAAATTAAGAGCAATATTTGCTTTTAGTTACATATTAATTTTGCAAAGCTATATTGTAAATGTTGACCACTGTGCCTCGGTGCGAACTTGTTTACATGTAGTTCGACCACTACTTTAAAAAAAGTTGCAGATTTACCCTCTAGTAAGTTGTTTATACAATTTATTTATATTGCCAGTTGATTAGTTAAAGACACCTGTATAATTTTTATTTCCGATGATGTCAGTTTCAAAACACACAGTACAGTGTAATATCACAAAAGTAAAGCTACACTCACAGTAAAAAAATACATGCGAAGGTTGAATGTTAATTTATATATGCCATCTTAAAATAATAAGTAGGTACTGAAATATCAGATAGGTTTTCACTTTATAAGAATTTGAGCATTTTGCCCATTGGCTCTTTTTATTTATATACAGGGTGTACCAATAAAAACTCCCAGGCCGGATATTTTGGTAAGTAATAGAGATATTTTAAGTCTGTAAAAACCAGTTTATAGAGCGCTAAGAGAGCTTCAGTTTTAGATATAAATTCATTTTAAATAGGTCAATATATAGATGGCACTGCGCTCAATAATTTTTTTCGATGGATCTTTCTTGTGTAGCGCATCTTGTAAAAAATGCATTTTTAAGCAGATTTTAATCTATAAACTAATTTGATAAATCTAGTCATTTTTGATATACAGAGTGGGTCACTCAAAACAATTTTATCCTGTTTTTCGGCATTAATCATTAGATTTTTAAAAAATGCTAAAACAGGTTGATTTCTATTCCAGATTGAACCCCTTTTTTGACAAGACAGACATCGTTCATGTCTCAACCCACTCCCTTCTACTTCTCTAACCCCTTAATTTTAAATAAGGAATGTACCATGTACGGTACATCATTAAAAATATAATTTTATGGGGAAGTTAGAAATATGACTATTTATTGCGATACTTTTAATTTTTGCGCCCTCTATAACGTATTATAAAGTGTGACACTTCATTTGAAAGCTAATTTAATTACTAATTCAATGCACCACATAACATTAATATAAATATTTCCATATTGCACTTGCAATAAAATAAAGTTAGCAATAATGTTTAAAATAATGCATGACTAATTTTCAAACTATTGCAAGTGCAATATGGAGGACATTTATATTAATGTTATGTAATGCATTGAATTAGTAATTAAATTTGCTTTCAAATAAGGTGTCACACTTTATAATACATACAGTTTTTTATCCCGACAGAGGGCGGTACAATTAAAAGTATCGCAATGAACAGTCATATTTCTAAATTTGCCCTTAAATTACATTTTTAATGATGTACCACACATTGTAGTGTCACACTATAATACGTAGTAGATTTTTATCTCGCTAGAGGGCGATAAAAATCAAGTAACGCAATGTACAGAAATATTTCTGAACCCCCCATTAAATAACCTTTCCAATTATATGCCATACATGGTACATTACTTATTTAAAATTAAGGTGTTGGAGAAGTGCAAAGGAAGGAGTAGACACATGACAGATGTCTGTATTGTAAAAAATGTTTTTAATTTGAAATAAAAATCAACCTGTTTTAGCATTTTCTTAAAATCCAATGATTAATGCTGAAAAACAGGATGAAAGTGTTTTGAGTGACCCACTCTGTATATCAAAAATGGCTAGATTTATCGAATTAGTTCATAAAACAAAATCTACTTTAAAATGTACTTTTTTCAAGATGCGCTACACAAGAAAGATCCTCCCATCGAAAAAAAATTATTGAGCGCAGCGCCATCTACATATTGACCTATTTAAAATCAGTTTATATCTAAAACTGAAGCTCTCTTAGTGCTCTGTGAACTGGCTTTACAGAATTAAAATATCTCTATTACTTACCAAAATATCCGGCCTGGGAGTTTTTATTGGTACACCCTGTATACATGAATTATTATTATTATATTTTAGAAGTCAATTTGAAAAACCAATTTAACAATTTTTTGAATTTATTTTCGGAAAAGTAAATGCTCCATTAATTTAATTGAAATTGGGAATATACTAGATTTATTATTTATTTTTTAAACTTTCAACTACAAGAGAAATTTATATACAGGGTGTTTCATTGGTGAACGGGCAAACAGTAACCGTGGATAAGGGACACCAAGATGGTTCCAAAAACATTATGATTATTGCGTCCTCACGTCATTAACAACAGAGATACAGAGTGTTTTATGAAGTTGGCTCATTCCTTTTGAAGATCATAACTAACGAACCACCCAGTATATGTACTCATGTAATATCCAGAAGAAAAATCCAGGTCCGTATTAACAAAAAAAACTTATAAATTTTTGTGTCGTTCCAAAATTTTCAAAATCTGTTTTGATATTTTAAAAAAGCACAAAACATTGATTCTACGAGTGACATTTTAATCTCGAATATAAATGTTTTTATTAATACCAGTTAATAACATTTCAAAAAGGTCATTTTTTATTGAATTAGGAAAATAATTTGTTGTAATTTATTAGAACTTGTAAAATATGTCTGGCAGTACCTAAATATTTATTTAAATTCTTTAAAAGTTTGAGTACAGGTCCGGTTTTAGAACAAAATATTTAATTTTCGTTTATTTTTCCAACACTACAAAAACATTTTAAAAATATTTTGAACCAACCACCTTATCATTGGTAGAAGATAATCTAGTTTTTATTGTACATGTTAATTCATAATAAAAAATGTCCATTTACTAAAACTTAATTTAGTAATTTTTTGGTAATTATCATCTTTATTTGCATTCTTGATCAGCTCTTTATTGTGTATTTACATTTTGATTATTATTGTCCATTATTAACAATACTGTATTTTGATCCATTTTCATTCATTTAATTTTGACAGCTTGTTTTTATTGTAGTATTACGTCAATACTTAATACTGCTAGTTATTAATTGTACATTATACAGTACCAATTTTCCAATGCAGAATATGCAGATATTAGGTACATTTATGTATTTTGCGATGACAATTCAAAAGCTGCGATGTATACTAAATAATAAAACTATTTCTCTGTTTAATTACGCCGATTTTCAAAACTAAATGAACATAATGAAAGACAACCTGCAGATATGGAACAGAACATTTTAAATATGGTACAAAATCATCCAACTGTAAGTACACAAAGACTTAGTCATGTTCTTAATTTGCCACATGTCACTGTTTGGAGAAAATAAAAAAAAACATCTCTACCCTTTCCACAAAAAGTACAGAATTTAAAGGGTAACAATAACAACAAAATTTTAGCAGGTGGATAATCCAAAATAAAATGATTTTGACCAGATGTTTGTATTCTGATGAGGCGCAGCTTACAAGAGATGGGATGTTTAATTTAAGGAATTGTCATGTTTGAAGACAGTGTCATTCACGAATAAGATTTTCCTTTAACTGTTAATGTGAGGTATTAAATGATCGTTTATTGGCCGATAGAGAAGCATATTTAGATTTCCTTCAAAACATTTTGCCAAGGTTACTTGAAGACGTTGATGTTTGAGGAATGTATTTCCAACAAGATGGAGCTTCACCCCATTTTAGAGTTACTGTAAGACATTTTTTAAATGAGAATTTCCCAGATATGTGAGTAGGAAAGGGTAGTCCTCAGAATTGGCCGGTGAGCATATTCAGATGTAGCAGTTAAGATGTCCATTCGGCTATACGTTGCTTCATATGTAACGTGCATGATAGCATTCAATTGAATATCGTGACTGATACATAGAACTAGCATTCAAAATCTGAAATATCAAAAGAAACTTTAAAAATACTCCCTGATGTGATTTAGGTCCTTTGTCAATCATAAAGAAAAACTAAATGTAATAATAATAATTTAGTTATGAGATATGATGTTTAGTGACAACATAAGTGAACACAAGCGATTTATTTTGGGCTTTGTTGGATCCCAAACCACGATTATTCTTTACTCATGGATTTATTGAATGTGCGATTCTCATACTGCATTTTCATCTTTTAAGAGAAGGTATCCCTAATAGTTTTCTTTTTCCACAGATTTTGGCATTTCGTCTACCAACGGCTGTTAGCTAACCGTCAATTTATACACCTCTTCTTAAAATTTTAGCATGAAAGTTGCCTGACTGAATTTTGTTGCCAAAGACCTGATAATAAAGATGGTCTAGAAATAGCATATATAATTACATGTGTTCAGACGTGACGAGACCGTTTAGTGTCTCCCTTGCTGTCGCGGCGCGTTTTGAAGTCAGTCTCTGCCTCGACTTGCGAAATGGTAACTTTAGAATCAGATATGAAACTACAAAAAATACATTGTTTAATTAAATGTTTTAGGCTCTTCTAAAATATAAAAACGGATTTAAAAAATTCCGATATACAAGGTGTTTTTTAAAGGACACACAAATTTGTTAATACGGACTTTTCTTCGAACTATTTCGTCAGTCGTTTGGGCAGTAAAAGGGAATGAAGTAGGTAAATCAATTTTCAAAAAAATATACTGTGTGGTTACTTAGTTATGATCTTCGAAAGAAGTAAGCAAAATCCATAAAAACATGCTATATCTCTGTTATTAATTACGTGTAGATTTTTTAGAACCATCTTGGTATCCTTTATCCACGGTTACCGTTTGTCCCTCTACCAATGAAACACCCTGTATTTAGCTATGAGGATAACGAAACTATGGAAAACATTTATACCTAATAATTTTGATCAGAAATTTAGAAAGAAAACAATTTTAAACTCATATATTCGGAAGTTTAACAAAGTTATTTATGAATGTTAGAACAAACTAATAGTGAATACTTGAGATTAAAAAAGATGTTAAAATAGTATTTATGACATATCATTCAAAAAGTCAGTATATACTTTCTATATCAATACAGGAACTTCATATCTCCAATGAAGTAATCTACTAAAACTTTGTCAAATTGATATAATGAACAGAGGAAACTTTTATGAATAACACTATTTTCACACATAACTAATAAATTTTTAAAATATATCAAATAAAGCATGTATATATTGTTTAAATTCTTATAAAAAACACATCTTGACTATCTATTTTATGTTTTAGTTTTAACGACATTTTCTTAAAGGATTAGTCAGATTGGACGAAATTTGAAACTGACATCACCCAGTAGTACGGCTTCTCTTAAAAATTTCTAAGAAATCATCTGCATGCTTTTTCTGTAACACAAATATTAATTTCTAAGTTTTACTAAATTCTGAAGCAAGCTAACAGGAATCCTTGAGAAAATATATGAACAAACAAAACTTCCAAAAATGAATTCGTGTTAGCTTGCGTACGGTACACACATCTCAGAACAAAATGCTTTTTCACTGACCTTCTCCGTTTTTTCCAGAGTAGAGAAGCTGATGCCGTCGAGATTCTGAGCCACATTTGTTTAATTTTATTAAAAAATATATAAAATATTTATACAAAAAATTTAAACCCGGGTTAAAGAAGTTTATTATTTTTTTTTTCACTAAGGTGTCGGAAGTCCGTGTGCTTCCAAAAAATTGCACGTTGCACTGGCCTCTATAAAGTTTCTACCGGAGTCCAAATTTAAAATTCGCGCAAAATAAAAATACTATATTATCTACAATATAAATAAATAAACTATAAAAATGGATCTATTATCGCGTATCGAAATTAATTATATATTGAATTTTAATTATACACAATTAAAAAGGATTAATAAGAGGTCATTATGGTTGTGTGGGTGACGGATTTCTTACAAAATGTATTTTTTTATTATTTTTATTTTAGTTTCAATTATTTACATATCTTGATTTATATAAATAAAAAAAATTGAATATAATAATGTGAAGATAAGTTTAGATCATTAAATTTTAAAAGGAACATCATCAAATATCAATAATCATGTTACATGCAAATTAATAAAATAATTTTAAAATATTACAATATAATATAATAAATTTTGATATTTTCAATTTTGGCCATAAATTGATGTAAAGCAAAAAAAAGTATTTTGCATTAAAAATTTCAATTGTTATTTAAATTTTGACGTTTTGTTAATGGTAACAATAAAAGGAATCAAGGTCTTTTACTATTAATATCCAAAGTAGACTTTGAAAACGGAGCACTAAGTTTTTTGTAGTTTTTCTTCTGGCCTAATTTTATTTACAAATAAGGTAACTAAGGCTATTGATTATGTCCTAAAAAAGAGGCAATAGGAAACTATCACCATCGTCCGTTTTTATCGCATAAAAATGAAAAAATCGCAGAGTGCTATTAAATTAGAGGGTGAAAATACAACCCTTACAGTTTTTTAATTACATCTTGAAAACGAAGCAAAATTCAGGTGTAGTTAATAGGATTTTTTTGTAAAGAATGCAATTTTCTATCCAAATAGATTACTTGATTTTTCAAACATATAAAAAAAGAGCGAAAAATTTATTTTTGTTTTTTATATTTTAGCTTTTTTTGCGCTTTCTGAGCAAAGCTAGGTATAGGCATTGCTTTATATAAAAACAAGTAGATTAAATTTGCTTTAAAATGGTAGGTAAAAAAAGTTTTTGTATAAAAACGGACTAAGATGTAACCGCTCAAACTTTCTCACTTTTTCGATTTTTATCGCGTTCATCTTGATCGTTTTATTTTTTATTTTTTACAACAACAATTGATTTTTATTGATTACAAAAAATGTATAAAACTGTGATTGAACAAATTAACAAGTAATTATTCTCAAAAATGATTTTTTTGTATCTAAAATATAAATATATATTTGTAAAAATATATTGGAAAGTTTTTTAATTAAAAATCAATTAATTAAACTTGAATATTGCATTTATATTTATTTGAAATATTGACGTTTGAAAAATACATTTGAAATTAATTTGAAATTTTTTTACTCCAATACCAATAGTTTTTGATGGTTATCCCAGTAGTTTAAATATTGGTACGAAAAGTGCAGAAAAGCTGCGCATAACCAAACAAGTTGACCCAGGTGTTCAAATTAAAGATGATTTGAATGAAGCCTCAAATTTCTATCAAATGAAAGCAATAATAAAATCTTTATTACATCATATTTGATTCAAAAATTCACTGAAATTGATAAAGAAACGATACAAGCGGATGAAGATGCAGATGTTCTAATTATAGAATGTACAAAAAAAGGCATCCCAATCAAACAAGATGTAGATCTTCTTATACTTTTGTCGGATCAGTATCAAAATGTATATTTCTTTAAACCAATTATATGCCAAATAGCATCAAAATTGTATGATAGGAACAGTTTTAATCTTCCAGAACAACGTCAATACTTTGGGTTTATAGTTGCATTCAGCGGCTGAGATACTAGGTCCTCATTTTTCAACATTGGGAAAAAATTGACAAATTTATAAATAAATATATCTTTTAATTAAAATCTTATATGGACACGCTTTTACGTGACAATGCAACTAAAGATGAAATAGGATCTGTATCAGAATACATGTTATCTACTCTTTATGGTGCCAGGCTATATAAGACCTTAAGAAACTTTCGCTTCCAGCTTTTCTACAAACTATCAAAAAATGCAAAATTTGATCTTGCTAAATTATGGCCAACATACCATGTCAGCAAGTGCACCAGTGGAACGGTAATCATTTAAATCTTCTCGACTGGGGTTGGAAAAAATCAATAAATGGATTGATTGCGATTGGCACAAATGAACAACCAGCGCCAGAAATTTTGCCCAAGAAAGTGGTTGCGGATGTACCACAGGTTGCTACGAAAGCTGTGGTTGTAGAAAGTTAGGAATATCTGTTCAAAATTTTGCAAACAATGTAAGGGTGTCAGTACCGAAAATGTACGAGTGACAGAGATTACAGAAGACGATATTCTTGAAGACCATAGACGAAGAAATCGATATCCAATTTGATAACATTATTTAAGAGATATAAAACAAATAATTTATATAATTATTGAACAGTTAGTGTTAAATTAATTTATTTCAATTAAATAAACTTCCAAAATCCTTAAATTAATATAAAATTTATCTTTTAATGCCAAAAAAGACAATTATATTTTCGATTTTTAAGGATAATTAGTTGTGTCTTTGTTTATAATTTGGACACAATTTTACATATTCATAAAAATACTTTTTTTATTAAGTAAAAATCAATTTTGTTGTAAAAAATAAGAACTATAACGATAACAATGTAAAGCGTTAAAAACTGAAAAAAATAGCGGTTATATTTCCGTCCGTTTCTATCCAAAAAAACTTTTTAAAACCACCATTTTAAAGGAAATGTAATCTACATTTTGTTATTTAAAGCAATGTCTATATTTATCTCTGCTCAAAAAAACGCAAAAAAACAAAAAGTAAAAAAATACGCTTTTTGCTTTTTTTATATTTCTTACATAAAGAAAATGTATAATTTTTTTTAAATAGACTACTTCGATATGAAATCGTATTCCCTACAAAAAATTTCCTATTAACAATAACTGAATTTTGCTTCGTTTTTGAGATATATTTAAAAAACAGTAAGGGTTACATTTTCACCCCTATCTCCAATTTCCCCCCTCTAATTTAATAGCACTCCACGATTTTCAATTTTTATTGACCATTTGAATGATTCATGAGATAAAAACCCATGAAAGTGATCGTTTTTTCTATATGACATAATGTCACATAAGTTTTGGGAAAATTTTCCTCGGCTAAAAAATAAATTTACATTATTTGCAATTTAGTCGCCATGGTAAACAAATATTCATATGTACTCAAACTATTGATATTTCGTATAAATGTCAAATAATTTGCGCCGTCATGTCGTACAAACTTTTTCAATTCAATAAAGCAGTTTTAAGATGATTGGACACGTGCCCAAGCAGGAAATTGTACACATTTTTCGGAATCAAAATATTTGAAAGATCATTTACTGAATAGTTGCAGTATATGAACAGGTGGAAGTCCGAAGCTGCTGGCAGAATATAGCGCCAAAAGGGCTTTGCAGAAAAAAGGTAGAAGTACCGTTAAAGGCGTAAGTGTCCACATTATACAGAGGATCAGTTAAGAAGAATCCTAATTTGTTATCGTAGATAACGTCGAAACCATTTTGCAGGCAATAAAATGATCATAATGAATGATGAAAAATATTTCAGATTCTCTTACTCAGAAAGAAAAGGCAATGATGGTTTTTATACCGATTATGTAGAAAATTGTCCAGACAAAATTCTAATTCGGAGTGCTATATCAAAGTACAAAATTTTAAGACCTTGACGTCAATGTCTATGGAAAAAGCTTCAGTTTATTAATACGACTTATCCACGTAATAAGATAATATTTTGGCCCGACGTGACAAGTTGCCATTATGCCAGAACGACTAGAACATGGCTCAAAACATATATTTTGTGCCAAAAGCTAACTATCTCTTAAATGTATCAAAGGCTCGACCAATCGAAGATTATTGGGGTTTATTTACCAGAAAATTACATAATAATTGGTGACTAGCTCAAAATAAAGCAGAACTAAGACTTAGAATATATCAAAAGAATTGAGAAGTGCTTTGATCAGTCTCCACATTCACCAGTTCTTTTTGCAGGCCTCTTTGGCACATTTTTTCTTTTTGTCATATTTTATATCTGTATAAAAAAATTGAAGTTGCAAATAAAGTTTATTATTATTTCTTTTAAAACATGTTAGATAAAAACTTCGTAGCCTAGAAGACCATGACCCTTTGTCATTATTTTAGTTATAGATTTAGTTAATTTAGATATCAGGTAAAATATTGGAAAAAAGATCAATTAAATAAATTTTCTAATACGTAGGTACTTATTATAAAGAGTTTAATTTTTCCCAAAACTTATGTGATACTTGTACGTCAAAAGGAACAAATTGCATACATCCGAGATTATTTCAATAAACTATCGATTAGATTTAAACAAAATAATAGAAATGGTATGGAAGTAGAAAAAATATTGAAAGTATGAAAAGCAGAAGGATCTAATACCGCAAAAAAACTATTCAGCTCAAGCGGCACTGGACCACTTACCTCTCTTAATAAAAAAACAGCTTTCGAAATGATATTCTTAGCACTTAATTTATGAATATTTCTTATTATTTGTAAAAAATCTGTTTGAAATTTTTTAACATACCTATATGTTTATTTAATGAGCTATTTTGAATTGGAATAGAAAGCGGTTTTAAATTAACTATAGTGTAACCAGTTTTTATACATCTATCTATTTGATTAATAAATTTTTGACTAATCGAAAATTATGTAATGACAAATGAAATGGTATGGATTAATAATTATTGTGAAATACTAAAAAATGTAAATATAACTCAAAAATGTATTTGTTTTAATTAATATCTTTGGATTTGGATATGAAATAACATTATTTGTTGTTTTAAAATTTCAACATTTTAAAAATTATTAATTTTTTTAAGAACTATTATAAATTTATAAAAATTTCAAAGTTGAAAGCATTACTCTACTTTTTTTTGTAAAAAAAACTTATTAGATTGCTCTTTTGAACTTCGTATATTGATTTAATTATTAGTGGAAAATTATGAAAAAATACAAATATTCTTGAAATAGACCTATTTACTCAATAATCGGATGTATAAAATTTGCTTTTTATATTATTGGTTAGTTTTATATTTATGGCTATTTAATAACAAGATTTCTATATATTAAAAATATCTTGATTTTGATTTTGTAATAGAAAAAGAATGCCTTATTTGCATCTTTGAGGACTTCAAAATTGACAATCATTTTTATTAAAATTGACAATATTGTATGGATAATCTTTCGTCAATATTGTATAAGTTTGTAAAAATAGAATTATCCTTTAATAACCGTTGTTTCAAAAATTATTATAATTATTTAGAATTAAAAATTTTTTCTATGATCCTACTGAAAAAAATTATTAACCTTAAAAATTATTTTTAAATTCCTAATAAATTACCAGTAACAATAACACTCATAAGTTAAATATATTCAATTTACAATGAAACTAAAATAAAATTACATACAATTTGTAAATGTATCTATAATAATATATAATTTTATAGTTTTGCTGTTCAATGAATATTATCAATGAGAAAAATTAAATTGCAGTAATATTAGATACTTTGTGTTTCTTTTCTTTAAATATATTAGTAATATTTAAATAATATAACTTATTTCTGTATTTTAGTATAGGTACAGAGTGGTCACTTTTTAATTGAAATATATTGCTCGTAATCTGTTGGTGACACAGAATAAGTAATAAGGGGATAAAGTTGTATATTTCGAAACCCAATCTGAGGACATTTACAAAACTAAAATATCAGGACCGGTTCCCGAGATATTCTATAAAAAACAAATTAGTTCCATTTCTTGATTTCACTACAGTACGTTTAATTGCCCCTGTGATAACGTATTTAATTTTCTTATCTGACTCTTCGTAAATACAGGACTACCGTTAATTTCTTTATTTAAATATGAACCAGCGTTATTAGGATGCATCTTCAATGCTGAATACCATGATATATATTGTAATAAGTCAACATTTCGGAAAATTTAAACATCATCAGGTAACTTTACTAGTAAGGACCTAAACGGTGTATGATGCATTTGAAATAGGAATCTACATTATGAATGCTAAACATATTTTTATTTCTTTTTTTTATTCTATTATTAATAACATTTTACATAACAATACTTTTACATTTTTGTATGTGAAGATTACGACCTCAGAATAAAATTTTGCCATTGACGGTTAATATACAATGTGTTAACTTTTCCATCCTGACTCCAGAAAGTCGGTATAGAAACAGGTTACTCTCTTTATTGTTCTCACATTCAAATATAAATGAAGGTCTCAGTTTTATTTTATCTAATGCTACGGGTTAACATACTTCATATAATTTCAAAAACCGTTAATACATTATTTATTATTTCAAACAAAATTCTATTGTACGATCATGAGTGTATACAGGGGTTGGTAGGGGGGTTAGCTGCCTTCTGGATTTTCAATTTATTATTTATTATTTCAAACAAAATTCTAGTGTACGATCATGAGTATATACAGGAGAGGGCAGGGGGGTTAGCTGCCTTCTGGATTTTCCAATTTAGAGTTCCAAAAAATTTATTGCGAAAAATACAAGAAAAAAGTAAAATTTTTTCGATTCACTGTAATAGAATTCAAAGTCTCAATGACAAAATACGAACCGATCATATCGGAGAAAAAGGATGTACGATATGTGAAAAGAATCGGACTTTTAACATCGATATGTCCAAAGTATCGTTAAAAAATATCGATAAATCGATGTTTATTTAATAATTGGACTTCAGCTTTTCTTTTGGGTCACTCTGTAATATTTAGAAGAAAACTGATGCATTAGCATTGACATTAGAATTTGGGCATTTATAACCTACGAGTTCTATTCATCAATATATCGACATATCGATGTGTATAGTATCGAAATGAAAAATATCGATGTTTAGTTCCGATATATAGACATTTTCGTTATATCGAAACATCTCGTGCATCCCTAACCTCAATCTGGTAATATGCAACCGTGGTAATGGAGGTGGAACTTGTTTACTTGTTGTTTCAGCGTTATTCTTAGTTCAGTCCAATTCAGTACATACAGGTCACTTTTAAAACTTCTTATCCTTAATATCTTCCTTCCGAAAGCTAGAACAAATTCAAAGAACTCCATGTGTCAACATAGCAGGAGCCATTAAAAACCACACCGACCAAAACCATGGAAGTCATTCTTAGTCTCACTCCCCTTGATATTTACATCAAGGAGGTTGCTCTGACGACAATGACACGCCTCCGTTGGAATAGAACCTGATGTAGTATCTGGTGAGGCGGGACGTCGATTTTGGCAGGAGGCGCTCAATATGCTCCCACTGCTTCAAGCGAACATGGACTTCATCTTACTGAGATATATCTTCCATAAGCTATATAAAGTAATAACAGAACAAAAAGAAGAGCTGGCAGTGGCAGCTATCATTCATATCTACACCGACGGTTCTAAAACAAAACAAGGCTCAGGATGTGAAATATACTCCAGATTCTTAAATCTAAACATAAAATGGGCTGTGAGCAATAGTGCTTATGTATACATATAGCAGACAAGCTCTACTCACCCTGAACAGACCACGAATTTCCCACTGTTAGTACTAGAATGTCACGAAGCTTTTCCGAAGTATCCATCTACAATGTAATTACCTTAAGATGGATCAAAGGTCACGCCACATCGAAAGATAACCATCTTGCTGATTCACTAGCCACGAAAGCAGCCAACCAAATACTTTTTTGTCCTGGCCCTTCTATTGGCCTGACAAAATCGGTAGTGACAGATCTAATTAAAGAACATTCCCTTGTAAAATTCAAGGAAAGATGGGATGAAACAAGAAACTGCAGAGTTGCCAGGGAGCTCTTAAATTATCCTGACAACACTGCAGCAAACAAATACTTGACTATGACTAGACAGAATCTGCGCCTAGTCACAGGCATTCTGAATGGTCATTGCCAAGTACGGAAAGATCTTCATATCACACTCTGCAGAGGGTGCGAACAAGAAGATTAGACCATCGAGCATATCCTTTACGATTACTCGACGCTCTCATTTATTAGAAGATTTATGTTCGGCGAGTATCGGCTAACATCGGCCGATATAAGAGAAGCACCTCTTGTCGACGTTGTCAACTAAATTAAATCTGTAGACTGGCTCACGAGCTAGGAAGTGCCTATCATCTTAGGAGGATGCACAATGGGCCTAGTGAGGCCTAAGTGCCGTAGGAGTAATCCACTCTCCACACGTTATAGATACAGATTTTTTTTTCCAGTAAATACGAAAAGTTTGAAAGACTTAATACAAGATGGACACTTTCAATGAATATTTTTAGCTCTTACGGTTGAACTGTCTAAGAGAGGTAGACGTTACTCCTAGAATAACTGGGAAACAGAAAGGGGTCAAATAACACATTATTTTAAAGGTAATTGAAGAATTCAGCAATATTATTTAATTGCGTTTATTTGTATTTTATTGTAAACTGTAACACTTCATTTGAAAGATAATTTAATTAGTGATTTAATGTAAAACGTACATGTGTTATTTCAGTTGATTACGAATAAAGTTTTCACTTTAATATTGTTATGTTTTGTATCTTTGGACATATTAAATCGAAATATAATAAGTACGAAGTATAAAAAATTATGATATAATCATTATACAATAACAATTAGAATAAATTATTAATAGTTGAATAAATACATATATCTCAGAACTCTTTTTGATAAAGAAATAACATAAAAATAAAGTTTTTTGTTTAAATTATTCTGCTCATTTCTGCATTTTTGTTTTTCTCTTAAATATTGTATAAAAATGAGTGTACTTATACTTAGTTACATAATGTTACCGTCTCCACCCCCCGGACAAATTTCTGCGTACGCTCATGTGAACGATTGTAATTTATTTACCTTTTGTGCAGTTTTAAATGTCTAATCATGACACCGAGGTGGTAACTTGATTTAATTTTATCTGTTAAAAATCTTTTTTTGGCAAAATTGTTAACGAACGGCCGCCATTCAGAATTAAATACGAATTGTTGCAAATATTGTGAAAATAATTTTTTAACATTACAATTTCAACATTTATTGTGAAGATTACAATCGAAGAATAAAATGTTGCCATTGGTATTTCAGATTTATAATTTCTACAACCGATAATGCATTTTTTATTAATGCAAACATTTTGAACTAAAAATTTACAGATCCGTGCCTACTAGCAAACTTAGATACCTGATGATGTAAAAATCTTCCGAAATATTGACTAATCACAATATGTTTTTACATCTTTGTATTAAGCATTGAACATGCTTAAAATGATCTGTTGGAATAACACTAATCCATATTTAAATAAAGAAGTTGATGGTGGCCCTGCAGTTACGAAACATCGAATAGAAAAATTGTATACGCTATCATATGCAAAATTTGATATTAAACAAAAAACTTCAATGACTTTTTGTCTATTATTGAAAATAAATGTAATGGAACTAATTTATTTTTTATTATCTTGGAAACCGGCCCTGATATTTTTGTTTAAAAAATGTCCCTCAGTATTAGCTTCAAATTATACAACTTTTTTCTCATATAACCAACTTTGTGTTACCAACGGTTTAAGAGATAGCAATACATTTCAAATTAAAAATATATAAATTTATAGCCCGCTATAAAATATCTGTGAAAAAAACAGTTGTAATAATTTTGCTTTACTTCAAAGAATATAAGTAATATTTTAATAATTAATTTTATTAACTTTTAATAACATCTACAAATCTGTATTTAGTATATAATACTAACGTAAAATAATTGAAACCCAATATTGTTATACATTTTGTGAGAAATCCTTTTTGAGGAGGTTCCAAAAAAGGCCTTTGGCTGGTAGCAAAAGGCAAATGCAATGACTAAAATATGTATTAAGGTACATGGTTTAATACGTCTTGGTTCACTGAGGCGATCCCTGGGGACTAATATCGTCTCCGCCGCCTTCCGAGCCCCCTTCTCCTTTGGTCTTGTTCTCCTTTTTCCATTTCATACGCCTATTTTGGAACCAGATTTTGATCTGCCTTTCGGTCAGGCAAAGGGCATGGGCGATTTCTATTCGTCTTCGCCTCGTCAAGTACCTATTGAAATGGAACTCCTTTTCTAACTCCAGGGTTTGATACCTGGTGTAAGTTTGGCGACCTCGTTTCCTTTCTGAAAAAAGAAGAAAATAGAAACAATTATAAATCGGTTTATTTTTTGTTTATTAACGTTGATTTCAGTAATGGTTGACAAGATGCCGCAAAGTATAATTCTTTACCATAATATATAATTAAAAATAATTAATTTTAATTCACTAAAAGACCTTTAAGATATGTGTGTCAAGTGGAGAATTACACCTTCATTCAATATGTTAGGTAACGGGGTATTATGAATCCAGAATTTTATCATATTAATGTTTTTTTACCCCAATAATAATTTATTCATCCTGTTAGGCATTATAAAAAGTATAGGACAAATAGCTAGGTTAAAATTGTTTAAACATTAAAATTTATAATCACTTCAAACAACGGTGTAAATAATAATAAAAATAGACATATTGATGATAATAGTAAGACATACATTCAACTAGCAACACTATAGTAGCATTTGCTCAATAGCACTTTTTTAATTGCATTTTTAAAATAAAAATTATTTAAGGTTTTAAATTTACTTGAAAGGTAATTGTAAATTGTACAATTTACTCCTGATACATTGATATGTTGTTGAAAATTCATATTTAGTTATTCTGTGTATGGGTATACCTACTAAGTTTTTAAATATTCAATGTTAGGTAGTTATGATAACATTTATAAATAAAAACAGAAAGAAAGGTTAAAATCTCATAATTTAAAAGTATAGGTTAATATTTTGAGATATAAATACTCTATTTATCCTATCAACAGCATCGCCCCTTAAAACAACGTTGTATGTAAGACGTCTAAATCCTAGACCAGGACCTCTCAACCAGTGGGGAGCACGGGGGCGTAAAGTGATCATAAAGGGGCCCCCAATATATTCAGATATTCTAAAGAAAAATATATTTGGACTCATAAATGTACTCTTATTAATAAAGATATGATTAGTAGCTTCAACCACATTCAAGACTTTATATTAAAGCTTCAATTTTGGTCTCAAAAAGTAATTACCAGAAGATATTCAGGAAAAATTTATTGAAATAAAGGCTGATCCTTCCATGAAAGATGACTTCCACCTCTTGACATTGAAGAAGTTTTGGTTAAAACATTTCCTTCTTGATTGTTTTAGTTTTAATTTAATTGATTATACTTGTTAGTGATTATATATGTGAAAATTATGTGTTTTTTTTTATTATAACAATTAAAAAAGTTATAAGGGGATGGCACGAATATTTTTGTTATCCAGAGAGGCTCAAAGCAAAAAGGTTAAGAAACCCTGGACTAGACTGTAGTAAATACGAGAGTGGATCAATTATGAACCGACCTTTCCGGCCTGCAAGTAACATACACGCAGGAAAGAGATAAGAAGTTATGTGAGGGGGAGGGTAGTCTGATGTGTCACGACATGCCGGTACCTGTCCTGCAGCTGTACACAGTCAGTGGGTATTACGATGAGGAAGGGACCAGTACCAATTTCCGCTGGGCAACGTATCGTCATCAAATTTCTTACCAACGATTGTGTTGGTCCAGCGGAAATTTGGCAGAGATTGCGTAATCAGTATGGAGAATCAATCAACATTGTCCTAAACACAAGTGCAATTTTTGAGTAAAAAATTTCGAGGACGAGATGCTGGGTAAAACGAAACTCAACAACGACTTCCACGAACAAGACACCAGACATGAAAACAATGATGCTATTCGTGATCTTATTGCCACAGATCGTCGAGTAGCAGAAATTCAAAAAGCAGTGAGAATAAGTTATGGGAGTGCCCATTCCACCATTAAGACAAAAACTACAGTATCGAAAAATGTCTGCAAGATGGGTTCCAAGACTCTTGAATGAACATTAACGAACTGTTCGTGTTGAAATTTCTCAAAGGCTGCTGACACGTTACGAAGCATTTTTGGTGCGTATAATGACCTGTGATGAAACTTGGGTGCACGACTATGCACCTGAGTTCAAAAGATCAAGTAAGGAGTGGAGACAAAAAGACGAAGCTGGCCCAGTAAACGCAAAAAACTCGTCTGTCTGCAGGTAAAGTTTTAGCTACAGTGTTTTGGTATTATAAAGGTGATTTGTTGGTGGATTTTCTTCACGATAGACGAACCATTAATGCAGCTTATTATTGCGATCTTTTGGAGCGTGTTCGAGCAGCTTACTGATCCAAAAGACAGATATGTCCGGTAAGACAAGTGCTGCCCTTGCATAACAACGTTCGACCGCATACAGCTGTAAAAACTCAAGAAAAACTAGAAAAATTACATTGGACTCTTGTTGAACACCCTCTCTATTGTCCAGACCTTTCACCATGTGACTACCATATGTTTGGTCCACTCAAAGATGTACTAGGAGAAGAACGTTTTGACGGTGATGATCAAGTGTGCCACTGGTTGAGTACACAACCTCGTTCTTTTTACGAAAAGGGTATAAAAACTCTACCTAGCCCCTGCGAAAAATGTATTCGGAAAGGATGAATGTATTATGACGTAATTTGGTTAACTAAAAATTAAACACTCTATGTTTGGTTTTGAAAATAGAAATGAAAATCAATGTTTCGGCAAAGAATACATACCCAAGAAGCGAAACTGAATGAGTTTTTCTATGTACCAAAGTAGCAGCGACCTTGACGTAAATGGGAACTTAATACACTGGGAAACGTATAATTACAATCAATTTTTGTTGTTTGGTTCATGAGAATTAAACACATACTAAAGTTAAAATGACGGAAAATTCTTACTATGTTCAATAGATAATGTTAATAATAATAATAATTTTAGTAATAAGTATTGTAGGTAGCTGAGAATGTATTTTGATTGCATGATCCTGATAGCAGCGACTTGGTTCCTCAGAGTGAGTCTGTCATATATATTACTGTTTTAATCCTTACTATAAAATTGTTTATATGTATATTATTTAATGGATTAAATCGATCACAGTCCGTATGGTTTGAAAAACAAAATAGTGATTTAATTTTTGGAAATAGTCGAAAAATCTGGGGGTACTTTGTAGAATGTTGTTTTTCTACTTTATGGAATATATCTGATATTTACGCTTGGAGAAGAAAATTCTTTAAATAAAAATTGCTTGTAATGTTATTCTCTATAATTTTTGTCATTTAAAATGGTCCGTATTCGAGAAATTTGACAAAAAATGCAAGATTCTAATTTTTGGAATTGGAAAAAGTATTTCTTATTTAGTTCATCCTTAGATTATTTTGATCAATAAGCAATAAGAAACATAGCAATAAAAAAATGTTTAGGCATCCTCAGACGTACCAAAAACCAGGATTGGCAGGTGGGTAATTTCACATTAAAGCGACATATACATGTCTTTCTAATTTTTTCAAATAAATAATTATTTTATATCTTTAAAATGATATCAACTTCGAGAAATGAATTACTATCTTTAAAGAACAATAAGTTTTGTTTCCAAAGAAGCAAGATTATTTTGAAAAATTTCCCTCACACGTCCTCAAGCCATTCATTTCTTAAAAACGGTCATAATATAAAAGTTATTTAAAATTACATTATCAACATTATAATACAGTTTATCCAAGTATTTTCCATGTACCAAGGCCCTTAAAAGCTCAAAAAAATTATTTATTTCGAAAATATAATAAATATTTAAATGGTCCTCAATGTCTTATGTAATTCAATTTGAGCTGTGTCCAGGCCGTTGGAGTCTATGCCGGTCGGCGTAGCCAGGTATGGGTTAATGTTTTTTGGTGGCGGCGAAGCCACTTTACGACTTATCGTAGGGTGGCGGCTACGATAAGTCCTTGCTTTTTTTCTTGTTGCATATTTATGGACCGGTATGGGCAATCACAATTTTCCATTAACTACTAATTTTATCACAATCTGGCAACGTTGCAATTATATTTTCCAAATTTGACATTACGAGTGTGGAAAGTGACATTTTTCACACAAGTGGGAAATATTGTCGCACGAGGCACAAGCTGAGTGCGACTATCACACGAGTGTGGAAAATCACTTTTCACACAAATGATGTACAATATTTTTTCTACGACCACAAAATAATGACATCAAAAAATGTAAAACCAGGTTATTATTACTATAATAATTAAAATGTATTTAAAAAAAATAATCAACAATAATCGTATTTATTCAATTTTCACACTTTCTAAACAAAAAAAATACTAAAAATAAAAAAAAAACAAAAAAAAAAACAAAAAAAAAATTCTGGCCCCGCCAAGATTTGAACGCGGTCGCTCGCCAAGTCTCAAATGGCAAAGTTAATAAGTTCGACGTTCTAACCATCTGAGCTAATAGCACTTACATCAATTGAATGATCTAATCGGTTATCCATTTAACCAGAATATAAAGCAAACATATCTTAGTTATTTTAAAATTATTTTAATAATAATTGTTAAAGATAAATATCTAGGATCTAATTTACAACAATTTCAATAATTTAACAATCATATCGATTTTAGTATTAATATGGACATTACATAGATCAAAATAGAAATTATATGTTTAACATTTTCTAACAGCTACTGCGGAAAGTAGCATATTCGTACACGGGTGGAAAGTAAATTCTTATTCATACGCGTGTGATATAGGGCACTTTCCATAGTGTGATATGTGTCATTTTCCTAAGTGGTCGTAGGAAAATATCATAGCTTCGTTTGCATTTGGAGAATACTGTGGGTACAGCATTGTCAAATAATCGTCTTCTATAAGATGTACTGTTTGAAAAATATTTTTCTTCAAAATGTTGTTCACATATTCTATATGAAGATAAGCCACTAGGAACTGTGAAATTTAAATCTTCACGATTACAAGCTTTTAACCAGAGTTGAGCTCTACAAAATTATATTTATTAATACTTAATTTTTCTAAATTAATTTGAACAGTAACATTTCAGTACATACCTTATGGCATCTCCTGGGAATTTAAACATTGTTAGCCCTTGTTCTGAAGTTGTAACACAACCACGAACAACGCAATGTATTTTTTTCATTGTAATAAAAACCTTTAAACTATCTAATATATAATTACTACTTTTAAATAAACCTACTGAAATTTTCTCAAAACGCTAAGAATAATATACCAAACGTCATACACTACATGAACTGACAACTATATTTGACGTTAAACTACCTCTAAAACACTGAGAAAACTTGGCAATTTTTTGTCCACGAATCGCCCATTTAGTGTCGCTTCTTGGGTAGGTATTCTTTGGTTTCGGGAAAAAGTCAATTTGGAAGTTTTTAGAAAATTAATTATTGATTGTCAGGGGAGAATTGTCAAGGGGTATTTTTATAAGATGGTCAAGGATGGTTTCATGGAAAGATAAGAGATAAAGGGGAATATTGAATGTTAAAGATTGTAATGAGATGGAGATTTGAATAAAGAACATAAAAAAAAAGGTAAAAGGAAAATTTTATTTAAAATAAAGAATAAACGAAAACTAGTAAGGCGAGATAGCAGTAATAAGGCAGGAGGCAGAACGATAGGAGCAAAATAGATAGGTAGCAGAAGGAGATTAAAGCAGAAAGCAAGGCAAGATAGCATAAATAAGGCAGGCGGTAGAACAGTAGCAGTGTAAATAGCAGTGTAAGGAGAGGGAAGTGCAGACAAGGCTGAGAAGAAGAAGACGACAATAAAAAATAAAATAATTTCTAAATTCATTTTTTTTTATTTTAGTCTAAATTACAATACACTGTGATCAAATCAAACATAGAGGGAATAGGTAAATTTATATTTGGAAGTGAAAAGTTATAGAGATTTCAAAGGTGAGTTTTTTTTATTTTTTCTTTTTCTTCGATTGTCTAAATTATTGATAGTGAAAAATATAAGTAAGTGAACCCAATCCAAAATTCAAATTCAAATATAAGTTTTCATTATAAAAAATATAATTGCTGAGCTAGCTATACTGGGTATTAAAAATAAATTATACATCTAAATTCTTAAATTCATATCAGTATATAGAAAAATAAGACATTGTTCATTTATTTTTATTATAATTCAATAAAAAGTTAATACTGAATACATAGTAAGATTTATTTAATTTTTTGTTCAATAATTCTGTATGAGGGGCCCATTTTAGATTATTATCGATATTCAAACCTATGAATTTGTCACATTCAAAAGTTAATTTAAGATGGAAATATTATGTATTTTAAAATAGAGGACTTCCATTTTATAAACATTAACCATTAGACCATTTCTGTTACACTAACTAATAAAAGTTTGAAAAATAAAATTCCAGTGAGACTGTATAAGCTGCTCAAAAGTATGTGTTGAGATCGCCAATAACGCATTATCAACAAATAAGATGACCGTGGTTGCATATATAGATTGAGGCAACTCGTTAATAAATAGTAGAAATAATAGCGGTCCCAACACGGACCCCTGAGGTACTCCAAAATTAACAGGATACCTGTTAACAAATATAGTTCGGTTACTAATAAAATTAGAAAGCCATTCCGAGAAAACTCTTCTAAAACCTAGATTATACAGTTTGTTTTGATAAATTAAAAGTAAGACAATCAAAAGCCAGTGGAAGATCGAAGAGCAAGTCAGCAATGAAAACCATAATCAAGACATTTGTAGATATATTAAGCAAATTCACAGGCAATTGTTTTGGTTGATATGTCCTTCCTAAAGCCCATGATGGCTCTTTGTAACAACATAAAATTTATTTATTATTATGTATTACTTTTTTTACAATTTTTAGTAAAATACTTAATATTAAAATTAGCCGATAATTGGATGATAATAATCAGTTGCATTTTTTTAAAAATAGTAATAAAGATGACAATGATAGATTAACCCTGTATTTATATTTTTATAACTCTTAACCTAACTAAATGCAATATATTTATAAGCATATCTTGAAGGTCCTGATAAAAGTTATAATTAAACTTTATCAATTCAAAAAAAAAATAATTTAGTAATTTTTGAATGATGTCTCACTAGAGATTAATTATTGACAAAAATTAAGGTTAGTTATACCCACATCCATTATACATACTTAAAATTAAGAAGTTTCAATTTAAGAAACCCTTATACTTATTTTTACCTTGGGCCTTCTTAAAAAATTCTTAAGAAAAATAGAGTTGTAGATATTTTAAATCAAGAAGTTTTATTCTCAATTGAAGTACAGTACTTTTCTTAATTGGTAACATAAATATCTAAATTTATTTCTCATATTTTTTTTAACAAATAAGAATGTCGATTTGTTTTACTTGAATCCAAATTAAAAAGAATCTATCTAAATAGGAATATACCATGAATAATAACACATGTTCTAATACAGCTACACTGCAACTTAAAGTCAACACAGTTGACTAATTATTTTAATTGGCGAAAAAAACTTGAATAATTTATGTAAATTTATTTGTGGCGTAATTACCTACCATTTCATGTAGCCGACAATTTGTCAATCATTAACGTATTATTAGAACGATTAGCTAATGAAATGACTTTACTCAAGTGAAACAACAAAATTGTTTTTAAATTTACGATACTTAAATGTACTTTTTGTTAAAACTTAACCGACTCGTTGTTCCAGTAATTGATATTTGTTAAAAAATACAATGTAACACTTCACTTTAAAATTTAATTATAAATCTACATCTACCTATGTAACTTTGTATTCATGTTATAATTTAGCAATATTGTGTATTAAACAAAATTGAGCAACGGTTTTATAAAATAACTGACAAATAACGGACGAGGAAGAAGTTTGTTAACAGAGACGATAGTCGAGGTCAGCGTTGCCAGAGCTGGTACAATTGTACTAGATCTAGTACATTCTCTGAGAATCTGGTACTCTAGTACACTCGAAACAAAATCTAGTACTTTTTTCAGCGTATGCTTCCATTTGAAGTGTAAAATATATTGGTCAAAAATTGCAAGAGAAATTAAAATAGTTCTTAAAAATTACTTCAGAGATAAAATGGTAGACACTTCTCGAGAGATAAAACATTGTTTAAAAATTGCACAAGAGATCAAATATTGTTCAAAAATGGCTCGAGAGGTAAAAAAGGGTGTTAAAAATTGGCCGAAGTATAAAATAGTATTAGAAGTTGCTTAAGGGGTAAAATATTGTTCAAAAATTGCTCTAGGAATAAAAATACTGTTAGAAATTTAATGAGAGTTAAAAAAATTTAATAATTTTTCGAGAGATTAAATAGTATTATAAATTGTTAAAATCGTGTTCAAAAATTGCTCGAGGTAAAATAGTATTACAAAATGTTAAAATCTTGTTCAAAAATTGCTCGAGAGATAAAATACTATTGAAAAATTTGTTGAGAAATAAAATAATGTTCAAAATTGACTCAAGAGATACCTAATATTAGAAATTACTCGAGAGATAAAACATTGCTTAAAAATTCCTCGAACAATAAAATACTATTAGAAAATGCTCGAGAGATAAAATATTGTACAAACATTGCTCGAGATATAAAACGTTGTTAAAAATTTATCGAGAGGTAAAATATTTTAATAAATTTGTCGAGAGTTAAAATATTGTGCAGTTTGCTAAAGAGATAAAAAAGTTGTTAAAAATTGCTCGAGAGATAGAATAATGTTATAAATTTATCGAGAAATAAAATATTGTTTAAATATAGCTCAAGAGATAAAAAAAAGGTTCAAAAAGTGTTCGAGAGATAAAATAGTGTTAGAAATTATTACAATTTTGCTCAATAATTGCACGAGAGATCAAATATTCTTCAAAAATAGCTTGAAAGGTAAAAAAGCTGTTAAAAATTGCTCGAGTGATTAAATAGTGTTAAAAATTGTACAAAAAATTTTGTACAAATATTTCTCGAGGGATAAAAAAGTTGTTAAAAATTGCTCGAGAGATAGAATACTGTTAAAAATGTGTTTAAAATTGTTTAGAAACTGTTCAAGAGATAAAATATTATCAAAAGGTGTTAAATCTTTTTTAAAAATTGCTCGAGAGATAAAATATTAGAAATTGTTAAAATTTTGCTCAAAAATTGCACGAGACATCAAATATTGTTCCAAAATAGCTTGAAAGGTGAAAAAAGGCTTTTAAAAATTGCTCGAGTGATTAAATAGTGTTAAAAATTGTAGAAATATTGCTCAAGGGATAAAAAAAATTGTTAAAAATTGCTCGAGAGATAGAATACTGTTGGAAATTTATCGAGAGATAAAATATTTTTTAAAAATAGCTCAAGAGATAAAAAAAATGAAAAACTGTTCGAGAGATAAAACAGTATCAAAAGGTATTAAAATCTTATTCAAAAACTGCTCGAGAGATAAAATAGTGTCAGAAATTTGTCGAGAGATAAAATATTGTTTAAAATTATTGTGTTCGTGTTCTCTATAAACCTTTTTTTGTTCTTTAACGACCGAACTTCATAATTAGACAAATCTGGTAATTTTATAGAATCTAGTACATTTTTATGAAATCTGGTACATTTTTTTAGATAAATCTGGTACATTACAAAAATATATTCTGGCAACACTGGTCGAGGTACATAATTAATCCAGAGAGTCAATTATTTGTCATTTTTGCCTATATTTCTATATATTTTGCATACATTTTTTTGTAATAAAGCAATAAAGTGGCTTATAATTTTCAGAATATTTTAAACGATTCAATTATTAATACATTCATTTTTCAAATTTTCTAATTGAATATTTTCAATAATTGAACCAAATTAAATGAAAAGATCTAAATCCAAACAGCAATATCTTCTCTTCTTGTTAACACGAGTATTATACCTGTACTATATATTTTCTTCACTTTATTAGATAGTAATCAAAATGAAGCAATTGTGTTAAATTAAGAAAAACGATTATTTTGAGAAAATCATTTCTCTATGGTTACTTGTAAACAAATGAGAGCTATATTTTAAAATCATTTAGAAACGATTTTTTAGCATGCCAACCTAAAAACTTCTTAAATAAAAATTATGGCTTGCTTGGCTAGAAACAAGCCCGAAAATGCCTATTTTTTTGCTTAAAATGAGCATAATTTTCCCTCCGTGTTGCAGTATTTGAGAAAAATCAAGATAGGTGATTTAGTAAAAGTTTTTTAATTAGAAAATTTGTATTAAGGCTTTATTTTGAATTACAAACATACCCTGTATATCTGGTCTAAAATTTTCATGTTTTCCAGAGGCAGAATTTTATATAAACAATGACCTTTCGTCGAAAAAATTAATAATAACAATTTTTCTTTTCTAGTGGACTCCATCCATCCGTGGACAATTATAACATTAATTAAAGTAGTTAAATAAAAAGGTGACTTGGAAAAAAATGTAATGACCACTTAGATAAAAGAGACCGGAGATGTAACATTGCACATTGCGCATGTTGTCTATTCCAAACCTAAGTAACCCACCAATTAAAAATCATTGTGTTCACGACGCCACCCGAATTGCTCCGAAATTTCTATTCCTTGCTTGTCTCCGCGTGAGTAAATCATTTATGGACCGCCGTTTTTGAAATATTTGTTGGTGTTGTTAGCAATTTAAAGTATTTTAGTTATTCAATTTCAAGTTGAAAATGCCACGATGTATGGTGAAAAATTGTATATACAAATAATATGTGTCAATGTTATGAAAAATAAGAAATATATTCGTTTTCAGCGGTAAATATTTGTTGACGTTTTGACATAAAGTCGCCATGATTCTTTGAGCTGAATACTTCAGATCCGCATTAAGGGGTTTCAATAAATATTTAATCTAAATAAGAAGTAAATAGGCATTGTTATTAACGAAATTTTAAAAAGTAGTTTTATAAGAATATTTACTAAAAGTGGTTTTTAGCCCTTTATTAGATATATTTACAAGAATTTTAGATGAAATACAGGTTCACCTACTTAAAATTTCAAGGTTTATTTTATTTGCGGTTAAATCAGAAGTGACATTTGAATCTTGAAACAAAGTAAAACGCGCAATATGATCTATTATAAGCAAAAAATACTAAAGTTACGGAAATTAGTCATATTATTAGTAAAATGTTACATTATAAACCCCTAAACAACTCAAAAAATATCTTCGTTTACTAAAAAAATCTAAATTCTAGCAATATTTATTATACAATCGAATGCGGTTTCAAAGATAACAGGATTAATAAATCCGAATTTCTAAATTTTGGAGCTAAATGCTCTGATAAAAGCATGCTCTGATAAAAGCATGTGACCGATAGGGGTTACAAAAATAATCGATTTATCGTTTTCATGAAAATCGATTTATCCGTTATAATTAATCGATTATCTTTAATAGATTATTTTTGATTAATCGAACATTTTTAATAATTTTTTTTCGTTTTTTTTTAGGTAATGGAATAATCGATTATAAAGGAATTACAAAAAGAGAGTAGATTTATTCAAACTATTCGATTTATTGAAAATAATCGATTTTTTAGAAAAATCGATTTATTGTTTAATAGACTTTTTAAATTAATCGAATATTTTCGATTAATCGATTTTTTTCGATTAATCGATTATTTTAGATTAATCGATTATTTTCGATTAATCGATTATTTTCGATTAATCGATTATTTTAGATTAATCGAATATTTTCGATTTTTCAAAGGTAATCAAATAATTTGTTTTAAAATACAAAAAATAGATTATATAAAAATAATCGATTGATCGAATATAATCGGTTATATTATATAATCGATATTTCGGTTACTTTTTAGAATTATTGATTTATCGGTAAATCAGCTTTTTATTAA
This sequence comes from Psylliodes chrysocephalus, assembly GCA_927349885.1. Taxonomy (NCBI): domain Eukaryota; kingdom Metazoa; phylum Arthropoda; class Insecta; order Coleoptera; family Chrysomelidae; genus Psylliodes; species Psylliodes chrysocephalus. The sequence continues at coordinate 45,153,788 of OV651820.1, read as the reverse complement.
TCAATTATTTTCGATTTTTCAAAGAAAATTAAATAATCAGTTTTAAAAGGAATATAAAAAAAGAAAAGGATTATTTGTAAATAATCAATAATTATTCATTTGGAGTGAGGGTAGCCATATGTAAGTAGTAGGGACCTTTACCTTTACACTTAATAATTATTCAGTTTTTTTTTTGGAAAATCGATTTATCGTAGAATCTTCTTAATTAATTGGTTATTTTCCGTTAATCGATTATTTTCGATGTTTCAAAAATGATCGAATAATTGATTTTAAAGGAAATAATTATTTTTTTTTTTTTAAATCGATTTATCGATTATTCGACTTTTTAATTAATCGATTATTTTTGATTAATCGATTATTTTAGATTTTTCAGAGATTATTGAATAATGTTTCAATGGAAATACGAAAAAAAAATAGAAATTAAAAATAATCGATTATTTAAAATGAACGATAATTCGTTTATTATTTTTTGTAAACACTGATTTATCGGTTAATTGGCTTTTTAATTAATCTATTTTTTTTTATTTTTTTAAAGATAATCAAGTAGTCAATTTTAAAGGAAATACGAACAAAAATAGATTGTTTGAAAATAATCGATTGATCGAAAATAATCGATTGATCGAAAATAATCGATTATTATTAATGATCAATAATTTATTTCGATAATAACCCACTCCTAGCGACCAAATGACTTTTAATAGGTTTAAATTTTAAAATGTTATCTGGTTTCAGACATATACATTTCTAGAGTTTTATGTGACGCATCCTCTATATTAATTAATATTCCTAAAGAAACAAGCTTTAATATATCTTTTTCTGAGGTTATAATACAAAACAGCATTTTCTCATTTTGACTAAATTTTAATATTATGTGATAGTCGTAGAAAAAATATAATGTTCAACTCACAAGGTTTGATTTGCAGTATTCGCCTACGCACATGCTTTTTTATAATACTCTTAGACAATGAGTACCATTTCTTACTCGATTAACAATATTCTATTTCAACATTTTACTGTAGTCTCTTACAGAAAAGTCCATAGTAAATAATAGCTAACGAAATATTCTATTAAAGGTCTTCTCTTTACATAAAATGTCGTGGCATCTGATTGATATTAAAAAATCACGTTAAATTTATTTCATAATACAAAATTCCATTAAACGTATATTTTAAATAAATCTAATAGTTCATTATGATGCTAATAAACAAAGTCCGGTCCCTATCACAGAGTTCGAGTCCCTGCCCAGTTCCCCCACTTCGTTAACCTTTCTTTAGAAATTGGCAACATTTGCGCAGATTAAACACCGGTGTATGTTATATCTCTGGTCTCTTTTATCTAAGAATGACCACAACGAACTACCTACCAGCCGCCATATTAGAAACTGCTTTAAATTATGCCAAAATTTTCGTTTCCGATGAACCATTCCTAATTCGAAATGGTGCTATTGGTCGCCTTTTTTTTGTCTATTAGTCACCGACTTTGTACACATTTGACAAGAATGTGATTATACCTGAACTAATCCTAATTATTATGTGTTGTGTGCCTATTTTGAAATTTCGCAAGAGTCCGTAGAGGAGATGATTTATGCATCATTTATAAACTCATTATCTGAGATACAGGCTGAGACCGCCTAAAGCTCACTATGATTGGCGTCACAAGGCCGATTTTACCTCCCTTCAAATTGATGTATATAATTATTTTCTTCGTAATTTTTTGTTGCTTTCTCCCAGGCAGTCGCCGGCAAGCTTCAGGTAATAATTTTAATAATGAAAGCCTTCAAAGTGAAACACTGGAAACGAAAATTTGACAGAGAATTTTTTTCCGCCTTAATAATACTGATTTATTTGTAACTAGGTTAATTTTTATTAAAGAAAACAACGGTGCCGGGGTCGGAAACCTTTCCAAACTAATACGCTTAATTTTTATCGTAGATGACCATATTTACGTTATATTTTGTGACTTCTCTTATAAGTAAATAAATTATGTGTTAAAATAATTGTATTTAGAATGCATTTTGATTCAAGTCACCTCTGGTGTACCTCAAGGAAGCCATTTAGATCATTTATTACTTAATATAATTATAAATGATATTTTAAATTATATTCTGCTCTTAGCGATCTCCAAAATTTTATTAAAGTTCAAAATGATCTTAATAAATTGGTGTTAAGTCAAACAGTTAGTTCTTAATGTCAACAAGTGTGAATACCTGGTGTTTTCTAGACTCATATACAGGGTGTCCCGAAATTAGACGGTCATATTTTAATAGCGTAATCTACGTCCTAAAATAGAAGTAAAACTTCATGTACTCGTAAAAATAGGTCCGAAAACGTTTCGTTTTCGAGAAACAGGGAGTCGGCACATTTTTGTAAATATTTTCAAAAATTTCTTTAGTCGCCGGTTTTCCAAAGTTGAAAAAAATAAAATTTCTGATTCAACAAGCCTACTAATTACAGTCTGTTCGCTATACTTACGCGGGTTTCGGATTAAAATTTTTTTGAGTATTTCCAGGTAAGTACACGAAAGTTTGACCTGTTCTTTGGGGAAATATCAACTGGTTAAATGAAATGAAAAATAATGTACAACTTTTTAATTAAATAATAATGGAGAATCTTTTGTATAATTGAGAGCAGAATTAAACACTTCACACAGAAAATATGGTCTATGTATAAAAAGAGGGTTATTTACCTCAAATAAAATATTTTCTAACATAAAAATTTGTTCCATGTAGAGAATTTCAAATGAAAAATAAAAAAATTGAACTTGCCCACAAACATGAAAACCAGTCATTATCATCCAAAATATAATCGTTATCATCATCACTGTCATCACCATTAATTGTTATTATGATTGGACTTATTTCGTTTATTTTATTTTCAAGAGTCCAACAATCTTCTATTAGTTTCTCGCACTTGGATATACAGTTCCGCCACACTTCTGGAGTTGCAATTGAAAGTGCTTTTCGCCAAGTTTCCCGAACTGCATCGTCACTATAACCATTAGGCCCAATATGGTTGTCATAATATTGTTTTGCTATTCCCCATATATATTCGATGGGATTAAACTGGCAATGATACGGTGGCAGACGTAAAACTTGATGACCGTAACTTTCAATAATCTGATCCACAACAAAGGTTTTTGGTTTTGCGTGTATATTTGCCAAGCGTAATAATTCTGATTTTAATATATTGAGGAAATGGTATATGTTCCTTTGTCAACCATTCTTTAATTTTATCAACAGTCCAATAATTCGTTGGACTTTTGTTTAATACTTCAAGGTGCATTGTCTAAAATAATTACGCTAAGCTCACTTAAACCTGGGAGAAGTTTTTCATGCAACCATTTTACAAACATTTCTGTGTTCATATTATCGTGATAGTCACTGGATTTTGATTTAGATGAAAATATTAAATCAGCACCTTCTATAAAACCCGATTTCCCTGTAAAATTATGTGTCGCTTCCCTTCTCCATCAGTATGTTTGATGGACTTTACGTTATCATCTTGCCATATTGTCTTGGTTGTACCCCTAGAAAATATCCATGTTCCGTCTAAATATATAAAATTAGCCCCTTCTTCTTTAAATTTAGAATATTTTCTTAGAAAGTTAATTCTCTTGTGCACGACAGAACTTCTTTCACAAAGGGCCTTTCTGTTATCTTCCTTTTGAAATTTGAAACCCAAGTTATGTATCACTTGCCATAGACTTGTTCTGCCAATGTCGTCAAATTTTCTATCTATTAATTCCGAGAGAATTGTATTTAAGGTCACATGTTCCTTGTTGGCCCTCATTCGATAAATGGTATCACGAATTTCAAATTTCTTTCCATCTGGAATATCTTTCGTTTTCAATGATGGGCGAGTTTTGCGGTGATCTTCTTTCGGCAGTTCACTATTGTGATTTTGTAATACTCCTCTTAATTTGGTTTCACTAATTTCTAGAGTATCGCATACGCGTTGTTGTACAGACATTACCGATTTTAAAGGACCGCCATTTTCTTTTTCATCCGTAAAATACTTATGTACACTACAAATTAGACTATCTACATCTAACACACGTCTAGGCATTTTCACTAAATTTACAATATACATACAATGTCAACACTTGCAAAGAATCAATTCAACTGCAATATTTGTAACAAATTTAGTACCTACCGTAATGTTATTTTAATTTAAATCTGACCATTAGGGCAATTTTACCTAATTTCTTGGGACGAGGCTTATTGGAACTGGTTGTCAATGACTAATTTGCATAATTTTGTTAATCCGAAACCTGCGTAAGTATAGCGAATAGACTGTATTGTTTACACTAAACTTTCGAAAAAGATAACATCAATATATCATTAAATTTTCAAATGCTTTTCTCTTGAAAATGGTGCGTCCTAGCGAGATACAACTAAAGTAGCTTTATTATAAAGAAAATATTGGTTTTCCAAATGTTGTAGTCAAAAATGTTAAAAACAATCAACAAAAAAACTTAGGACAATTTAACCCAAAGCCCCTCCCCTAATTTACCTACCTATGAAGATGATAAGTGTAAAAAGTTTAGCATTTGTCCCAAATTTCACTTAGTTTTCTTTAAAAGTTTAGAAAATATTTACAAAAATGTGTCATCAGGACTTCACTTTTAACACCCTGTTTCTCGGAAACAAAAAGTTTCGGACCTATGTTTATATAAACTTTTACTCCTATTTTAGGATGTATATTACGCTGTTAAAACCGTCTAATTTCGGGACACCCTGTACTATATCCATATTTGTATATATTGTAGGGATATTTTTAGAAAAATTAAACAGTATGCGGGATCCTGGAGTGATCGCTGACAGTAGAATGGACTTTAGGAATCTTCATGAATCTATTCAAAATAGAGTCTCACTCTATTTCGACCAATTTCTGAATATGTAGCAATCCAGCAATAGTCCAATGTATCAAAACCATATGTAACGGCTGAAGAAAGAGTACATTTTTGAAATATGTTTCTTCTAATTTACATATCCCATCAAAACATTTCTTAGTTACAAAAATAAACAATTCATATACTGTTCTCATGTAAGACTCCTAATAATGTCATTAAATGTCCTAGAATTACTGTCTATGATTTCTATTCGAGTACCTCAAATGATTGTATGACTCTCAAGAGTATTTCCCTTATTCAATGTTTAGAAGCACAATCAATATACATTAAGGCATAAATATAGAAAATTATACGAAATTACGAAAGATATTAAAGCGAAAAAGTTGAAAAAAAAGTTGGTAAGTACTTTCTCTAGAGAAAATATTAATAATTTTCTTATTAAAGCATCAGATGACAAATACCTTGCAACAACGGTAAGATACTGATTGAAATTTTTCTTCGTGTATTATAATTAGCTATTTATTTTTTAGGTTGTACTAATAATGGGAATAACGTGTGATTTATAAGACCTTGAATTAAATATATTTGAAAAACAGGCTTAAGGGGGTAAAGGGCCCAAGTATTTTACATGCGTAGCCTTAAGAGGCAATGTTTCCAAATATTTTTAGATAAATTGTTCAAACAATTTATAAAGCCTCATCAAATGGCGATACGGAATGGTGTTCAAAAACCAGGGCTACTGAAAATCATCTACGTGATTCAGCCTATGCCTCACAAATCTGCAAATTCAGCGTATTTTCGGTCTTTCGTTCAAAATAAAATCGTTTCTAGTTTTTTTTTTATTCTACGAGTTTGCCCTTGGAGTCCTCAGTCTCGATAGGGTAAGAACCACTAATTTAGAGTTTCTAATTTTGTTTTATAATCAACAAATATTGTCAAAAAAAAAACAGTTAAATCAAATTGGTACTCCTTTATCGAAAAACTTGTTTATCCAAATATTAATCTCGCTAATGTCACCGGGCAGATATATATTTTTCTCCAAGTAAACTCATGTCTATTTTCTTAATAAGGAACATAAGGGTGAGGGCGGCAGACTAGTGGCGCGGCGGGGACGAGGAGGATGACGAAGATGAATGTTGGTTTCCGTCGTAAACATAGAGACCGAAGAAAAAAAACCGACATGTGTGCGGATAACGCTTGAAGGCACACCGAAATGAAACTCTCCGATGATTCGATTTCCAGTCCCTTTTCACGGTATGCGCCATTTTCCTACAGATCACTTTTTCGAAAGAGAAAAAACAACAATGCCGCGAAATGATTCGAAGGAAATTAGTTAGCGTAAAAGGTTCCGTGATAGTTCGTCAGTTAATAATACTAAAGGGTCCTAAATGGATTCATTTATTTTTGTAATTTCCTCTTGGTGTTTGGTATTGTCGTGTTGGAAGTGATTTATTCAAATTGTAATATCTTATGTTGTCTCTTACAGAGGGTTGCTTTTTGTTTACAGTTTAGGAGTAACTGGTTTGTTTCTTAAGTAGAAACAAATTGAAACGTATAATTCATTCTTTTTGTAGATTATTGACGTAATTATATTACTACCTTAGGCTACAATTACAAATAATGTGGATAGATATGAATTTAAATGATTAATATCTTTGAAGCACTTTTTCTAGATACAATAGGGATTATCTTTTACATGACAAATATTGGACAAGCAAATTTAAACCAACGCCAATAAAATAAAGCATTCAGTGGCGTTTTATCAAGTAGTAATGCGTTCTATCCGTCTAATGCGATTGCTTTTAAATGTAACCAACCGTTGAACTGCATCAACGATGATGTTTTGGCTCACAGAACCTCAAAGTGATTCGACAAACAAAAATTGACTGGCAGAGTTGAAGAAGACGTAAATAAACCGAGAGTAATGAAATCGAAGGAGAAAATAGAAGATATTAGAATGTAGTGAAAACTGTTAAAGAAGTAAAAGAAATATTAAGTCTTCATTAATAAATTTCAACAATTCTATGGATATCACAGATCTATTGCATTCCATCACACTTCTCTACATTCGGCCTTTTATAATAGTCTAAAATAAGAAAAGAAAAAATCTCCAATTAATAATAATAATATAATAATAATAATTTATTTCCCAAATAACAATATACATACTCAATTAACTGAAATGTTCTTACATCGTTTCAATATTGGCTTCAAATAGATTGAATAAGTTTATTACAAAACCATAGCTCTAGATTTCAGTAATACAAGACATTAAATCATAATTTTTTTAGAAAGTGATACAAAACATATGTTAAACTTGTGGCAAATGTGAATTTAAATTATGAACCAGGAATAATACCAAACTAACCAGGGAAACTGACCAATTGTAGATCTGTAGGTACAAGTATTGAACATGAAGGGGTATTAATGTAATAAACATTGAAATTACCAATACTATCCGTCTTAACTCAAAGTGATCCGAAATAGATTTAATAATTAATGAAAAACTCGAAGACAAAATATACATTGTTTGTTCAAATAATCCTTTATAATCAACTGATAACCCCCATTTTTCTAGGTTAACCTACTAACAAGTTTTGCGATAATTCTAAGTCTCTTTCTAAATAAATAATGTTCCTCCTTGCTAACCAATTATTTGCTTCTTTTGTTTTGTCGTCTAATTTTAATGTATCCACATCATAACAAATGTTGGCTGTGTTTTTCCTTTTTTTTTTTAATGGCATCCTTCACCAAAAAAGATACTCGTGTACCCTCTCTGAAGGCGTTGACTCTTGGTTATTTTTTAACATTTTTAAATTGGAATTGTTATATCAGATGTTCTTCAATAATTTAGTGTTATCATTTATTAATTTTCAATTATTTTTCAAATATTATTTCATTCAAAAAAGAAAATAAGTTCGGTCTTGTCATTTGTCATTTGTCATTTGTCATTTGTCATTTGTCATTTGTCATTTGTCATTTGTCATTTGTCATTTGTCATTTGTCATTTGTCATTTGTCATTTGTCATTTGTCATTTGTCATTTGTCATTTGTCATTTGTCATTTGTCATTTGTCATTTGTCATTTGTCATTTGTCATTTGTCATTTGTCATTTGTCATTTGTCATTTGTCATTTGTCATTTGTCATTTGTCATTTGTCATTTGTCATTTGTCATTTGTCATTTGTCATTTGTCATTTGTCATTTGTCATTTGTCATTTGTCATTTGTCATTTGTCATTTGTCATTTGTCATTTGTCATTTGTCATTTGTCATTTGTCATTTGTCATTTGTCATTTGTCATTTGTCATTTGTCATTTGTCATTTGTCATTTGTCATTTGTCATTTGTCATTTGTCATTTGTCATTTGTCATTTGTCATTTGTCATTTGTCATTTGTCATTTGTCATTTGTCATTTGTCATTTGTCATTTGTCATTTGTCATTTGTCATTTGTCATTTGTCATTTGTCATTTGTCATTTGTCATTTGTCATTTGTCATTTGTCATTTGTCATTTGTCATTTGTCATTTGTCATTTGTCATTTGTCATTTGTCATTTGTCATTTGTCATTTGTCATTTGTCATTTGTCATTTGTCATTTGTCATTTGTCATTTGTCATTTTTATCATCAACCACTTTGAAAATCTGTCCATGTTAATGAAGAACAAGATGTTTTTAAAGAACTGTTTCTGAGCTATCCTAAAATTATTTTTAAGAAAAAGTTATGTTACTAAGGCTTCCTTCTTTATTATTAGGATTAGATACAGGAACACTACATTGGTTGGAGATTCTTAAACCCAGCATTTTCAATCATATAGTTGATTCTATCAACCTTTTATGAAATTGAATGATTTGTCTGATAATGAGCTGTTAGAGAATTTTTTTACAACAAAATAGTGTTTGACAGACTTCGAGTTTTCCATTATTAAAATGCTGATAAATGGTGATAAATAACCTCAAGATCATATTCTAAGATTTTATTTACATTCTAAACACAAAAATTTGAGTCTTATTTAGCTTTTTGGTCAATTGACTAAGAAATAACATAAATTAACACATCAACTTGTCTTATTTTCTTTTGATAAAAATTATTCTAGGAATATTTAGCTTTAATTAAGTCTACATGTCAACGTTCGTACTTCACAACAATATACAATTAAAAACTAGTTAAATCATTATAATTAACGTATTCTTCTGTTTGGAAACTTTCAAATTCCCTAAAGCATAAGCCAATAATCAACTCATTAACCAAAACTGAAAAGACGATGCGCTCAAGTACTAGACAGAGATAAGTTTTATAAAGATTGATGTTTCGCCCTCATATAATTATTAATGGCGTGTTCATTATTTCAATTGGACAACTAAGTTGGCTATGTACAAATGATTATTTCTCACTTAGGAGTACAGATAGGGTGTTAATTTTATTAGAAAACCTATGAATTTGGAAAAAAAATTTCATTATAAAAAAATGTCAAAGTCTCATCATGACGTATACGAATTATAACTAAGTAACTAATCCAGAATTGATATTATGTTTTGATCTAACTGTATGTATGGATATAAAATTATTAAAAAGGCCTTTCTTTTTCGCTAATTTAAATCCTTCTAACATATGCCTACCCCATTGTAGTAGTACAATTTCAAATATTTGGTAAACTAAAATTATATTAACTTATTACTAATGCATAATAACTGATTGCTATGTTATTTAATGAGAGATAGTATAGTACATAACTTAACTTAAAAATATGTTACATATGCTTACGTGGAAATTAATTTATTTCACCTTTTCATAAAATTTTAATCAATATTAGAATCTGATTTTTGAACTAAAAAGCATAAACTCTTTGTTACCCAGGCTTCTATTATTGGTTCAGGTCTACCTGAGACTTTTTCGATTCTGACACCTCACCAACGAGGATTTCTTTTCGAATAATCTTTACCGTCTTCGTGGCTACTACCGTATAAGTCGCACATTTAGTTTTGCATCCTCAACGATACGGTTATGTACAGAAAAAAATGTTCCATCAGAATATGACTGTTTTAATCTTAGACAAGGAAAAAGAAGAGGATGCGTAACAGGTATATCGAGCACACGTAGTATTCTGTACCGATTATCGATTGGCCGGCATTATTTTGGTGCTATGCATTTCAGCGACACCACAGATTTTTTCTTGCGTTAATTTGTGATTTTTGAAATAAACGACATTTTATAAGTAGTTTTTTATAATGGTTTATTGTGTTGCATATCAGTGTAAAAGTCGTAGCGACATTAAAAAAGTAAATAATAAACATCAATCATTTATACTTTATATACTGTCTTATATTTTATTTGGTTATTATACAACTTTGTACTTATATATTGTACATGTTTCACTCCAGAGTAATAAATGTTACCCGCCAAGTTTGTTTATTTTATGCTGTTTAAGCAATTAATGATATTAAAATTGCCAAAGAAGTTATTTTTTTCACTGGCATGTTGTAAAATTCTAAATAAGAACTTTTAATCAATTCTAATTTACTTTTGTCATTTGTAATTATAGCAATGTTTATTTGTTATTTTATTTTAGATTTCCTGTGGATCCAGCAAAAAATCTTTGGATTCGGGCAACGAAAATGTCTTCTATCCGTCATCGAAAATCCTAACACAAGCACAAGTATTGTGGCATAACAGTTAGATTTAGGGCCCTATTCAGCAATTTATCGTTTATAGACGACATAGTTAAGCTAACGACAATTCAACTAACGACTTTTATAGCGTTAATTTTTAAAACTCAATAACAAAGTCGTTGTTTTTAGTTACCAAATATAAACGATGATTTTCAGTAAGTTGGTATAATAATTTAGGGTTTTGTGATAAAAGAATGTACGTTGATAATTATATTTGACATTTTTTGAGACGTAAAATAAAAATTCTACCAGTATATTCATCTTGTTTTCACAATATAACTGTTCTTAACCTACAACACGATCAGAGAAGTTTACTGCGAGATGCGTACAATAAGAAAAGAAAACAACTAGGGAAAAATCCAAATACTAATTGAAGAAGTGACGTATCGCCTCCAATGTGTAATGCATCTATTTCTCGCGGGCCATTTACTGTGTGATTTGCTGGTCGTATTGTAAGGTTTATTTAAATGAGTACATATTAAAAAAATTGAGAAAACCCGCCATTAGCCTCCTTTTTTGTGTAGGTTACGGAGTACTAATAATATAATAGGCACTTCCATATTATAGGTTTTGTTACTATTTCGCAATGTTACTTTAGAACCAACAGTTTTTGGTCGAATGGGCAATCCTATCTGTGAATCAGAATTAATTTTTGAACAATTAAATTAATTAGAAAAAATTATCTTACAAATTGTACTTGCTGTACTAGGTCGACGGCCATTTTGTTGTAAGGTTTATAACAAATAAGTGCTTTTATTATTTAGAAAACAGTCTGGCCCTCGGTGAAACCTAATAGGTATTTTAAAACAAAAGGGAATGTAAAAGTCACTATAACGTCACTTCCTAATATTAACGATTGCTCTGTGGCTATCGTTGATAAACAACAATTTTGAAACCATATTGGTCTATCTTCAACGATAATCGTTGCCTACTGAATAAGAAAAGTAGTCTGTGAACGATTATCGTCTATTAACGACGTCGTTCAGAGTTACTGAATAGGTCCCTTAAGCCAAACAAATGTTAAAAAATTTTGAAAAATATTTTTGTCATCCATTTATAATTCAGACGTACCAAAAATTGTATAAAACAGATTTTGAATGCAGGTTAGAATTCTGTTTATTGTTTTTGGCAAAAAAACAGGAGAAGATGAACAAATTTTTGGTCAAATACTATTTACTTTTCATTTTCATGATAACGGATTTGTGAATAGACACAATTTTCATACAGCACCGAAAATAAACATGAATTTCGAACTGTAGATCGACAAAACCGATGGTCGTTTATGGTGGAACGATAGGAAGACAGTTGGTGAGGCCCTACTTTTTTGATGGCCATTTAAAGGGAAGAATTTTTTAAAAAATTTTAAGAAAATTTCTGGATCTTTCTACAAGATAATCCTTTGGATATTAGACGAAAAATGTGGCTGCAGCTAAATGGTACTACCACCCATTTTTGGCATATGAAGAAGAGGTCCTATTAATTGCCCCTCTAGATCACTAACCACTCTTTTGGGGATATGTTCAAAATTTAGTTTATCAAACTCAGCCGACCACCACCGAAGATTTGAAAACATTCATTCGTGATGCGTTTGCTATTATTAATTTAGAGATTTTAAGTAATGTAAAAAATAATTTTGAAAAGCGAATCAGAATATGCATTGACAATAATGGACATCGTTGTGAAAATTTATTGTAAATTTTAAATTGATTTACAAATTTTGGAATAAATAAGTTTATTTAAAGGATTTGTTAAAATTATTAAGTAGTAGATGTTTAAAATATATTGAAACTATTGATAATAGGTTTAAAAATAGTAGATATGGGTATAGAAAACCTTATAGAACTTTAAACATAAATAAAATTTCGTTCCTATTGGTACCATAAAATATAGCTTTATATTAGTATTCTGGTTTTGGACACCGTGTATATATAAAACTAATTTAAATTTGTAGTAGCTGTTGAGTTGTATATTTATGTCAAAGGAATGTTTAATATTGTTTGTTGAACGTGGAGCACCGTGTATATATATTTTTCTTGTGTATTGATCCTCATTTATTTTAATTTTTACGCTTTGAATTTGCTTTATAACTAAAAAGATCATTAAAGTTCTAATGACATAAATAAAAGTTTATTGTATTATTTCAAACAGCATTGGCGTCAGAATGGAAAACGATTTCTTGCAATGTTACGAGTCCTGTCTTTATTTACCTAGTCTAATATTTTAGGCCAATAAATTGTGTTACAACTTTCATAAAAATTACAAATCAGCATTGGATAATCAGTACTATGTTCTGCATATTAAATTTTTGCACTCATTTTTCTCTCGGCTATAAGCAGTGTTTTAGTGTATAACTGTCATAGTTAATTTTATGGAAAATATAGATAAATACCTCCTTGTCTACTAATACTAAAACAAACAAACAAAAACATTCAAATATCCTAATAAAAGGAAATATAAATGAATAGAGACATTTCCGACACAACAGACACTAGAAGAATTAATTGTCTGCCTAAATTCCTCCTCGGTCCAGCCAAATGAAATATTTCATAATTTTATTGTAACACTGCGTTCGAAACGTGTAGAGTTTAATGCACCGACATGTTGTGTCTGAAAATGAAGAAAATAGGTGCGCAGATTGCCAGGTATGACACTTGATAAATCGGTTCATCTGAAATAGGCGTCCCACTGCAGCAGGCAGAGCGAAAGTATTCACCAAGAATAAAAAGCCAACGTTAATTAAAGAAGCATCGAACTAATCAGAGTTCATGTCTGTGTTGAAATAAATCAAACTCAGAACAGACTGGGTTAAAATAATTACACGTCTTGTTCGGGGTAGAGCAGCGTTCATCACAGAGTACGCTGCATCCAAATCTAATATCGTTAATTAGATAACGGAAAACCTTTTGGGAATCGACAGAATTTAAAAAGTTTACTTTTAACTTTTATTAATGGCCGCAGCGGATCGGACTTTAATCACAACCGAGACTAGTTCAAAACAAGATACGATTTTCCTAACTTTTTCTAAATTGATTTTTAGTTCTACGCGTTGCATTGATTTTGATTAAAAACCGAGAATACAACAAGATGTAATTAATGAGGGTTCATGTAGTATGATAAAGAATTATTTTTAATAAAAAATAATTATATTATCAAAATAAATTATTATTTTAATTATTCACATTCAAATATATTTTAGTATCTATAAATTCAAGTTTTTTATTCGATAGATACTTTTATGTAAATTTATTACAAATAGTATCTAAGGAGTTTTGGACTAAAAATGTTTCTAAAATAGCCCTTCAAAATATTCACGTATGTCGAGAGGCCAATTCTTCTACTGTTTAAGTGTCAGTTTGGATTTAATTCAGAGTCGCGCATACTAATCACGAATACGACACTTATCTCTGTCTTTTTCGGTCATTTCCTACTTTGTAGACATTTTTTGTTGTCACTCTTAAATTTTTGCAACATATTTGAAAAAGTAGTGATTTTGAATGGTTTTATAAATTTTGTTATCGATATGTTTTACGTAGGTATTATATCAAAGCATACTTACATAATTTTGTTAAGAAATAAAATGTAATTACGAAATGAAATTATTTAAATTAAAATATCTACATAATTATTTCATGAATATTCGAAACATTGCCTCCTTATTCCACCAATTTTGTTATCAAGTACCCGACATGAAATTTCATTTACAAATATGCAAATAAAATTAATTAAATTTAATTAAACTAGTGACATGTTCATATTATATTTGCATAAAGTTACACAGTCCCAGCTTGTTTATTATTTTTCTTCATTATAAACCGGAAACTGAAATCAGCAAAACGTTCGTTTTAAAAGTTTTACTGAAACTAGTGTAAATTGTATTTTTATTTAATCTTAATTTCTTGATTTAACCTAACAAAATGATTATATTATTATTATGACATATGATGAAGTGTTTTCCATATATTCATAATATTATATTCACTTATTTAATACTAATTACTATTGAAGCTGTATCCTTCATCATTTAGCCTTCGAATAACACTGAAGCCTACTGGCTTATTGTGTTTTACCCCATGTTAGTTCATAGCACCCATTTTGTCACCTTTGTACCTTGTACAAGTTTGTACAGATCTTTGGGTGAATGGGTTCTATACGTTGTTGGATCAACCTGGGGTTGTCCAAAAAGGACCTGCCTGGGTGCTTTCGAGAAAAATTTTTTAACGAACTTTTTTGAAAAAATTGGCAGTAATTAGTCCATAAAAAATTTGACGGATGGGTACTTTCGAAAAAAAAAATCCGCTGGGGTTGTCCAAAAAGTGCTTGTCTAGAGCTTCGCATTCGCACAGTATGTGTTTGGCCGTTTCTGGTTTCTTGTGACATAGTCGGCACATGAGTTCCCCATTGTACATGCCAATTTTGTTCAAGTGTCCCTTTACTGGGGCGTGCCCAGTCATGAACCCTATTATCACTTTCAACTAGTTCCTATTCATAAAAAGCAGTTCTCCAGTTCTTTTGGGACATGGTCTGCCTATGAAGGCTTTTCCATGTGCCTGTTTTGGGGTGCTTCCCCAATAGTTAATGTGTTGTTCCCGAATCCAGTCGTGTATGAAACTCCGGACTGTACTTTTTGGTACTCCTGGGTTTGTGTCTGGTTCCGGTGTTTCTTCTGACCCTCTTTTTGCAAGTTCGTCAGCCCTTTCGTTGCCTTCGATCCCTTGGTGACCTGCCGCTTCGCTGTCTGACATTATTTGAATTTGCTGATTTTCGACAGCTCTTTCATTGTTCGTTTTTGCACATTGCAAAATTGCGTATACCTCGGCCTGAAATACCGAGGAATGTATTCCTATAGCATAACTATGGTTAGTATCAGATTTTTGGAGACTACCCTGCCCAGTGCCTTTTGCAGTCTTAGACCCGTCTGTATACCAGGTTTGTTCCTGTCGTTGGGCATTGGGCTCCCTTATGGTGATATCCGCTCTTTCATGTATTAAAACCTCAAATGGAGTAATAAAAGAGTACCTCTTGGTTATGTGGTCTGATCTCATGTCTAGCACGTCTCCTATCACTAACCTTGAGATACTCATGTGACCTGGCCTAATGTCAAGATTTCCCAGTGTATTCCCTAATCTGTAAGCACCTAATCTTGCCTCCCCTTGTATCACGTGGTGAAGACGTGGGAGTCCTATTAGTGCTTCCATTGCAACTGTGGGGGTTGTTTTCATTGCCCCAGTTATTCCGAGGCAGGCAAGTCTTTGTTTGTACATACTTTTAACAGAATTTTATTCGAGATCATTTTTAAGTAAAATCTGATTTAGTTAGATTTGTTAAATTTCAAATTGTAAATTTGTAAATGAATTTTATTTTGTTATGAAGTTTTGTTGTATTTTTCAGTTTTTATATCGACAAGACAGTTTTGTTAATCAAAACGTCGTAAATGTAAGGTTTGCCTTATTTCTCTAAAACCTAACAAGTTCTGGTCTTTTCAAGAATTACATTGGTCCACATGTCTATGGAAATGATGAGTAAAATATATGAAATTGCTGAAGAGCAGCAGTCTATTGATGCAAGAAAATCAGCTGGCATGTCTGCCAATGATAGAGAAGAAGATAAGGAGATTCGTCAGCTGCAACGAACCTCATGAAAAAGTGCTGCATCGAGGACAACAGGAAAAAGAAGCAGAGTAGCAAGAACAAAGAAGTTAGAAGCGCAGGTAAGAGCAGACCAAGAACTACCAGGATTACTTAAGCAAGAAGATGAATTATTAAGAAGAAAAATAGAGCAAGAAAGGAAAATAATTCAAAACAGAACAGGCTAGGCTTGAGGGTACATCTACAGAGGCAAAGTATGACGAAAAACTTAATAGGAACGAGTTAAATTGAAGACGCTGGACTAGAGGTAGATCATACTTGTTCTAGAAGATACAGCTTCTCGTTTACATGCATATCCATTAGAGCTGTACATATCGAACTTTAGACTCTTTAACAATGGACTCAACAAAGGAGGTAGATTTGCAATATATTTTATCACCAAGTCCCCACATGGTTGGAGCTTTGAAACGGATGGTTCGGTCAATAAAAGAAACCTTTAAAGTAATGTTGAAATAAACTATACTAAAAGAAGATAATAGTACTGAAACATTTTTATTGAAAGCAAAGCATATGATTAATAGTCTTCCTCTTACTTATGCTCATCAAATCACGACGATTCTGAAAGTCTTACATCAAATCACTTCCTCACAGGTATCCCAAGCAATGCCAATACCTCTTCTAACTGATTACGACCTCAAGATGAAAGACATCAAAAAGAAGTGGAGCTTTCCCAAATGATCGCAAAAAACTTCTCGCATCGATGGGCACGAGAATACCTATCAACGCTCGCGAAAAGAAAGAGATGGTACCAGAAGGAAAGAAGATATAATAATTCAGATAGACGATAGATTCCCAAGAAACAACTAGCGATTGGGAAAAATTGTAAACACTCACCCAGGAATAGACGGAAAAGAACGAATAATGGAAGTAAAAACGAAGACTGGGACCTGCAAAAGACCAGTAACCAAGATATGTCTCATATACCTACTTGAATAACATGAGTAACATCTAGAAAATCTATTACAATGGGGAGAAATGTAATATTTGGATTTTATACTGTAATGCGTGCCATTTTCCACCAATCTAGTCATGCTCTAATCATTTAAGTCCTGCTCTACCTTATTCGGCCATTTTTATGACCCTACTTGTCCTTAAAACCAGGAATATTTGATAAAGGGTGTAAAACCTCGTTACCCAGCTATAGGGATGCATATGGTCACATATAGCGGGTATGAATCATTCATTCGGGAATGTACTAGAACTGAGCGGATGTATTTATAGGAGAATATTCGATAAAATAGCGAGAGCGCTACAATAGCGAATGGCCAGTCGAAGAATTTGGTGGAAGGTCAGAGAGGCCTTAACTATTTATATAAATATGCGTTGCCTTATTTCTTGTTGTGTTCGGTCAAGAAATTGACAAAATGTTGGCATTTCAATACTGTATTGTAGTTAGTTTTTTTTTTCTGGCCAGGTAGTCTACCTCTAGAGTCATAGTAGTATTGCCCTATGTTAAAGCAATGATTTAAAAGTGATCTTGTTATGTTCTGCCAGGAAATTGACAGTATGTTGACAATGTTAAACATCATTCTTAAAATAGCAGCCTTCTAGTCATACATCATTGGAAAAATAGTAAATAACGCTATAATATATACATTATAATTAAAAACTTATTTAAAAACAATAAGACGTTTATCTGAATTAAATATTTTTAAAAATTTCTACTAATTAGGAATACAAACTAAATAATTTTTATTAGGTTATACTTTTCATGAGACACGTATAACCATTGCAAGTTTTTAATTGTCACCCTGTATACATAATCTAGTTGTAAACAGAATCTGTTTGCCAATACTCAATCACACTCAGTATTAGTTTAAGAGCTATTGTCGCCTCATTTTCTCACTTTGTAACCTGTCATCGACCAATTAATCTAAGTCCTTGACCATTCTAGTTAAGAAGAATAGTATAAGTAGACATAGTAAAATTTTTGTTTATTATTGCTGTATTGTTTTTGAAAAACAGCTTGTTTCGAGATGAGTGTATAAATATTTTTCATTCATTACTTTTAAATTGATAATTATTTACTTTAGGTGAACATGAACGCTTAAAACATCGTTTAGATAGAAAAGGTATTCATTTTGAAAAACGATGGTCGGAACATTTTGAATTTGTTAGTAAATAATATCCAGCAAAATTTAATTTCCTTCATCACTTGAGTTGTTTTCAACAATCACTCGAGTAGTTATTCGTTGGTGTTTAATTTATGTTCTTTATACAAATGGTAGTTTGTTTAAAATCATTTTGTTACATTACACACATTGTGAGTGTAATTCTAAGAAAGAATGCAATTTTTAATGAGGAAATGTAAATGGTATTTCGTGTAGGTAGTTGAGATTGCCCCAACAATTAATTTTGGATTGTACCTACCTACGTGTTGTATTTGCTGCAAAAACTTCTTAAAAATAAATTGTTTTATATTGCTTGTAAAGATACATAAATCATGTAAATATATGTGCTTAAATCCTACAAGCATACATTAAGAGAAAACCACAAATCAGTAAGTAGTTCTGTAGTCATTTGCTTTTACATTATGTCATTGGTATTGTTATAATAAGAAAATTAGTTAAGACATATTTAATTTCTTTCTTTTCTTTTTTCTTTGTTATTTTCAATAATAAATTTATCTTTTCGCTGTTTTTTTTTTTTTAATTTAAACGTCAAAATTAAACGGTTAAATTGATATTTAATTTTTTTTTAAATCAACACGATAATGAATAGCTGTAATCCTTCAATTTAACTAGATTTATACCAATTTGTAATAATGAGATTTACTAAATGATATTCAAATCAATTTCTTTCAATCTTCGTGCAGCTATTTGATAAATTCAAAATTCAAAGGTTCGATATATTAATTATGTTTAATTCGTTTATATCTATTATAAACATAATTATTATTATCAATCAAATCCATATCCCGTGAGTCAAGCATAAACTCGAGATAGTAAATGTTTGATTAGAAAAGAGAATTAATAATTCATATTAAAATTGAATTATTAAGTAGAGAACATTGGGGTTGATGTAAAAAATTGTCAAACAGATGAAGACAAATGTAATATTTGAGGTTCTATAAAATACAAAATAACTAATTAGTTTACAACGATTTTTTGTGAAATTTTGCTAAAAGAAAGGACAAATTGTTTAAAAAATGTCATTGAACAGTCAAAGTTTCAAAATAGTACATAGAAAATAAATATAATAAAATGGCAAATATAACAAAATTATTAAAATGACAAATATTTGACAAAATGACAAATATACAACAAAATGACAAATATATCACAACGTGACAAATATATGACAACCAATATTATAATTTACAAAAAAAAATTATTAAATACGTAGTGAATAAACGTAAATAAATCACTGAAGTATTAACAATTAGATTGTTATACTTGTGCATGATTAATATAATTATTTATTAACACATTTAAATAAAGAATGTGAAGAAGGAGGAGGATTTTGCATGGAGGACTTTTTTTAGAAATGTGTTTAGGGCTCCGTCAAATATTTTGCTTTTCAAAAAGGTTCCATCACCAAAAAAGTTTGATAACCACTGGTTTAGGGTATCTTTGGTAATTATTTGTATCCACTTTTTTGTTTCTGTTTTATATCTTGACAATTTGGTAATGTATTTGAGTAGATAGACAAAGCTGACATGGCCCCACATTGGGAATTCAATGTGTAAGAGTGAGAGGTACAGATTCAATGAGTAAGAGTGAGACATAGTGAGGGGAAGTGGGGCAAATGGGGGGAATGAAATCTCTTTTAACGCCAAATGGAAAAATCATGCGATTGCCAGAAGGGCCTAAGCGTGTATCTTTGTTATTGTTGGTCCGATTCAAACGGGGAAAACGGCATTATGTAGAGAACGCAGTATAGATTAACGTCGAACAGAAAAATCATGCCTAAAACTTATATCTTTGTTATTGCTGGTCCGATTCAAACGGGAAAAACGGTATTATTTTGTGAGGGACTAGATTATATAGTCCTTGTATTTATTTTGATTTTTTTTTTATAAATATTCGTATTAATTTTTTATAGCAATACAGTTGGCGTATATCAAATAGTTTGCTTTCCTTGAAAAGTAATTGATTTGAGTATGTTCTTTTCCTACAATAAATCTATTTTATGAACCATTTTTGTATAAAAATTAGATTTTGAATGAGATTCTGCTGTTCCTCCCCATCCCAAGATTCCATATGACAGGTAAGTTTGCACTAACGAGAAATAGTGTTCTTAAATGTTCTATCCAAAGACAATTTTTTAAATATTTAAATGTTGCTAATAACTCCCTAAGTTTATTAATGATTATTGTTATATGCAGATCCCATTTTAGATGCCTGTCTATGATGATGTCTAGATATTTTGTTTTAATTAAATATCGGTAATTTGGACGTCATCACTAAGATTAAGCAGGTCGGAAGAATATGATTTAAAGAGTAAATAATGTGAATTGTTTGGATTAAGTTTTAATTTGATAAATTCAAACCATAACTTAATTTTGTTCAGTCCTCAGCTTCTTTTTTCAGTTCTGTCCACGTTTCAGTCTGATACAAAATAGCGGTGTCATCGGCAAAGCTCATAATATTTCCCTGAATTTTTTAAACCATTTATGTAAAGTGTTAAAAGCATTGGCACCAGAACGTTTCCCTGTGGTACTCCAAAAGAAACCGTTCTCGAGCCACTACTCTTCCCATCAATATTTACATATTGCACTCTTATCCCCTAATGCCATCCTGCTCCAGTTTCTCCAATAATTTTTATGGCATATTATTGAGTCTATTGAGGAATTGTAATAGTCTTTGAAATATAATCAAATGCTGATATTTAAAACAATTTTAAAACACCTCGTACAAGGATGAAAATAATAATTTCTATTTTATTATTTAGTAGTTCCTGAACCTGATCGTGCTCTCGGATTTATATTATTAATATTATTTTGTTTTAATTTTAGTTTTGGAGTATTTAGATGTGTTGATTTATTCTTCAACTCTTGCTTCTCTATTACTTGTTTCTCCCTAGTTTAGGATTTTTTACGAATATGAGTTGTTTCTTTTTGGGTATTTTCAGTTGAGTTTTCTAGTATCTTCAATGTGCTAGTGTCTGCGACACCTGATGTTGGAGGGCACTATTTGATTTAATTGCTTGGTCTGTTTCTGCCTCTAGTATTTCTATAATTGTGTACGGTTTGTTATTTAAATAGAGTTTAATGACATTTTTTAATTATCAGTGTCTATAATCAAAAATGAGATTACTCGGTGCTTTTGGTGATGTAATAGTGGGCCAAATGCTGTAAAGAAAACAGACAAGCCACGATTGTCCTCGTGATTTTGTTTTATTCCCGTTAATTTGAGTGGTTTTGCCTTCAATAAAGGCGTTTAAGTCAGATAAATAAAAATTTAACCGATACAATTAAAAAGGTCCAGTAGTATTTTAATAGCAGTTTGTGCAACAAGACTGGATACGATGGTAATTTGAACACGGCACTGTAGACGAAGTGCTCAATTGCCTGAGTTGTACAGTATATTTTTTTACGACCCACTCACGAAAATCATCAAATTTAAAACGCTTTCACCAAATTTGGAGTTCGGAAGTAGTCTCAAAATATGAGGATATGAAAATAATTTAGAAACAAAATCACACAACTGAATTCAAATTATTTTTAAAAACAAATATCCTTTTATTACAAAAGTGATTCATTAAATTTTATATTTTCATGAATTGGCCTGATTTTAAATTATTTTAATTGACATGCTAATTTAAGACTTCCTCGTCATAAAATGAGACTGTCCAATGATAATGTTTATTTTTTCCCGTTTCTACACAGATAGAGAAAATTGGATTGCTAATAATAATATATATTTACATTGTCTTTTCCACCCGTTAAATTGTTATTACTGTTGTATGCTGTGTTACATTAATAAATAAAATGAAAGTAAATAACTTCATTCAGGTAATTACCAAAAAAAATATCAAGCAGACTTTGAAAAGGAAATAGGTACGTGAATAAAGTAATTACCACACATCAGAATATACGTTAGAAATCAAACAACAAAAAAGAACAAACCAGTCCACCATTACAATGATTCGAGCAAGTGTTCGTTCCTAATTAGAAATGCTGTCGGCTTGCATGACTGATGGTTTTGTCGGTCGCCCTATTCCGACCCACAGACTGTGACTTATCTGATGAATAAAACCCAATTCTTGTTTCCATTCTAGTTACGTCAGACCCATGTCAAATACGTCCCGTCAAAAAACATGAGAATAGAACCGCCATGTTATCTACCTCGCCATAGTCGATGAGCTGGCTCGAAAACCAATCGTTTTTAGATAAAATTTCGGATGATTAATGACGTAAAATGAGAGGGATTTTAAAATATATCATATTTCTGAACATTTCAACGTTTCCTCTCTCTAAATTTGGAACGGTAATCTTTAGGCAAACAGATCGCCATTTTTCTACAAAGTTGTAGGTATACAAGTGGGGTTGGATTAGAATAAACATTTTATCTCCTAATAATAATAATAATAATAATATCGCTTTTATTGACATAAGAAAAAATATATACGAGTAGATATGTTATGACAGGTTCTGTGCATATGTATAAATATGTCAAAAGGCAGAGTTTAAATTATTTACTGATTAAATATAAACCTTTAATACTAGATAATGAAACATTAAAAGAAAAATAACACAAGAAATAATACAAGAAATAATACAAGAAATAATACAAGAAATAACACTAGAAATAACACAAGAAATAACACAAGAAATAACACAAGAAATAATACAAGAAATAACAGAAGAAATAACACAAGAAATATCACAAGAAATAACACAAATAGCCAAGAAGTAATGAAGATAGAACTAAAGAAACGAATTCAAAACTAAAATTTTGAGGTGCCATTAAGCATATTTTGTTTTATTTTATTTTATTTTTGAACGAAGATGAAGACAGAATTTTCAGATGTTCTGGTATTAAAAATTTAGTATTTTCCGACATTAAGTAAATGAATATAATGTTTTATGACAAGGTATTGATTTCGTTGCCTGATATTTATGTTATGTCGGTTTTGTAGGTGATTTTATTGTACAAGTAGGACGGGGTTTTAGATTTTATTATTTTGTATAATAATTTACATAAATAAAAGTAGCAGCCTTTCTTTATATTTAGAAAATTTAGCTCTTTGAATTTGTTTGAGATGTAATCAAATTTACGGAGACCAAAAATTAGCTTTGTACGGGTGTTCTGTATTTCTATAGTTGGTTATTTTTCATTTTATTGAAACAAAGACCACACACAACACCAGTATAATTGAGATGTGAAAGTACCAGAGTTTGACACAACATCTATCATATTTGAAGTCGTAGAATTTCTTTGTTTGCATAAATTAACCTGGTGCTTTTAAATGCTTTTTTTATAATACACGACTGCTAAACTTGCTATCAATAAATAGACCTAGGTTTTTGCCACGTCAACTATTGGTAAATATATTCATTTTAGTTCGCAAATTTTATAGTTAGAACTCTTGATCGTGTTACAGTGCGTTCCAAAACCATCACTTTTCTTTTAGTTGGATTTATACTGAAGAAATACTGATCTGAACGATTGGATAGTTAATTACCTATGATAAAGGGATGGCATCGACTCTGAAGGATAAAATGAGTAAAAAGTAGTCGCGATGTATAGATAGTGAATAGAAGCGGCCCTTGTATAAAACCTTGCGATACTCCAGATAGTATTTACTCTTATACATATTTAACCCTTCATATCTGTGATAGAAGACGTTAAAGTTAAAAACTATTGTTAGCTATAGCTTTTCTTATTAATTATTATTATTTAATTAAATTTGCCCCGAATTTTTTTGCTATAACTGGTAAAAAATAATTAAATTTTTTTTTGCTACAATTTAAAATGGTTTAATAATTTTTATTTATTTAATATACTTATTTATTAGATAATCAAAAGCGGCTAGGTACCTACATCATAAAATAAAACGGTAGGTAAGTAATTAGTTTTGGAATTTATTTTCTTTTTTTAATTAATTTTTGTCTGTAATTAGATGGTTGTGGTTTTTGTAAGACATTAATAAATAATAAAAATGCTAAACTATAGTTTCTTTTTTATGTATATTTATACATTATTTAATGTTGAAAATAGAAATATTAAAAAATTTCACAGTAGTTGAACTGTAACCTGTGCATAGAAACAGTTATCAAAAGCAAAAATTAGAATGAATTGGCCATGTACATAGACTATAAGAAAAGGAGAGATCTATATCAAGTTAGAAAAGATACTTTTTAATACTGGTGAGCATGTGAGCTCGTCTACACCTTTACCAAATTTTGTTAAACCATCTGAGATAAATTTTATTACTCATTAGCGCAAAGTTAATATGTTAAGTTAAATCGGAAAAAATTATATTATGAATCTATTCAACACATTGACAATAAATATATAAAGTACCTCTAGTATTTAGCTGCTATACTTCGAGTACACTTGGTATAACTATGATGAACTAGAAAACAGAAAATTTACAATAAATTTCACAGCAGATTCTCTAATTTTATTCGTAATGAATGACAAATTGTATTTCTCTTATTTTAGATTTAATATTGCACATTTAAATTTGCTCAAATTTCAACATTCTTCAGGACATTTGAACTTCTGTCGTTTTTATTATCTACAAACTATTTAAAAACTAGAAAAATCTGTTTAGTATAAATTTAATAAGTTTATCCATGGCGACAATATGAATTCGTCAGCATAGAACAAAAACTGACCTACTCTAGATTTTGTCACCACCTATGAAAAAATATATACCGAAAAATTCTACGAGTTTCATGACAAAATTCCTTTCATACCAAAGAACTCTATAAGAACAAGTTGAAACGCTCCTGTTCAATATCTGTTAGCATTAATGATTACTCTGCATTCTTCTAATGTCTCAAAACTCAGATTAAACAACATCCCTATTTCTGTTATAACTAATTGTCAATCAACTTTCATTCACCTTCAACCCGATTCATAGCTTTATAGATGACGGAATTTTGCTTGCAAGTCTCCATTCCACCATCTAGATAGACACCAGAAGGTAGACTATACTTTTTAGACTAGATGGTATAACTCATGACCTATCCTCCATCATCCCATGACTAGTCAGAATTTCTATAAACGATTGACATTATCATTCATTAATATTCGAACTCTGGAATTATCTTTACCTGGAAATTTCTCTGATCATACAAATACACAAGTTTTCACATTAACTGTTCCCTAACCTCGCAATAAATAAAAGAAAGACATCATAATAACAATATCTTGCTTGATATTGAATACCTAATACGAGTGGAAACAAAATGTTTAGTTAAAAAATACTTTCGCGTGTCAGAAAGATGGACAAATATAACTCTATGTACTCGTATTCATTAAAATTTTCATTACGAAATAATAACATAAAACGTGATATTCGTGTACTCAAATTTGAAAGAATAATTTGACAGTACAGCTGGACAGGGTACTGAGTTAAAGTACTCATGAGTAATTTACAAAAAGTAGCTTTACAAAGCACTCATAAGTATCTAAGTATGAGTACTTACATGAATAATACTCAAAGCAAATGAGTGCTCTTGGAAAGTTAAGAGAATACAGTAGAGAACATAGCAAGAGAGTTCGTCAGAAGGATGAGTAAGATGAGAAAGTAGAGGAAAACAGTAAGAAGACACTAGGCAGAGGAATAGGAGGTACAAAAGTCAGGAGTTAGAGCAGAAAGCAGAAGAACAAAGAGCAAGAAGAAAAATGCAAAGAAGATGATTTAGATTTTTTCAAATTCAACATTATTTACCGATTAGTATTATTTTTATTTATTTTTTTAATTTTTGTGAGAAGCCAAAGGAACCATAACCCTAATAGCTCTAAGATATTGGAATAGTTTAACCTTTCTAAGGTGAAATTGTTATAATATATGCGCGCGTCGGTACTCGCACTCGTTACTCGTCAGCTGAAGGGATAAAAGTACTGAGTACTCACGAGTACCTATTGCTATTACTGAATACTCGCCTACAATGTTTAGTACAATTTACTCGAGTACTGCCCAGCTCTGCTTGACAGTGACAAAAAATTTATGAATAATTAAAAATGTTGACGATTTTACTATATGCAATAAACAACCAATTACATTACTCTGTTACTTTGAACTAAAATTAATGAATCACCTTATATACGGGATAACAATTTAAAAACTAACGATGGCTCAGAAAAGTAAATACCTAATAAAAACAATTTATTTTGTACTCCTGTACTAGAAATATATAAAAATATTTAAATCGGATAAAAATTATTATATAAATTGTATCGTTGAAAACTATTTTTACTGGCTTTCCACTGACGTATGAGATGGCGCATGGGGGGTTTGTGGGGGTGAATAATTGTATGCTAGTCTGACTAATTGGCAATGCCAGGCCATACATTTTTAATAAAAAAATAAATAAAGAATTGTGTGTTTTGTCATTTAAGATACAATCAAAAGAAATAGTTTTAAATAATTTTTTATTATCATAAAATGACGTAAATGATTTACTAAAAAAATCAAAAAATTGATAAAATACTTGATTTTTAATTGTTCTTATAGTAAATATATGGCAATATAATACCTATAATAATATGTATTTTCTTGTAGATATATTTCTAAATATTTTAACTGAATAAATATTTACGGTAATAAATTATAATTTTATTTTGGCTCACGGACTAAGCTCTCATGTCCATCACATTC
The DNA here is from genome assembly GCA_927349885.1 of Psylliodes chrysocephalus. Lineage (NCBI taxonomy): Eukaryota > Metazoa > Arthropoda > Insecta > Coleoptera > Chrysomelidae > Psylliodes > Psylliodes chrysocephalus. Next base: position 45,126,846 of record OV651820.1, on the reverse strand, counting down.
TTTCCCCCATTTTTGTTGGCTGGTAGGGGGCCCCACGAAACAGAATAAATAAATCCCGAACTGTAAAATGGAAGAGAGAGGTTCTATTATTCCGCAGATTATGCAATTGTATGTCGACGCACAATAAAAACTCATATTTCTTTGTCACGTTCTTTTGTGGGAGTGTGATATCTCTCTTAGTCCTGATGCAAACCGAAATGTTAAAAATAACGAATTATTTTTCTATAAGCTCTTGAAAAATGGGGCATCATTAAAAGAACGATATTATTAGCTATTGTTATATTTTGCTGCTATTGATTTTGCAATTAGAAATTTATGAAGCTCTTCAAATGTATAAATAAACTGCATTAATACATTAAAGTAATTAGTGTACTTCATTTTTACAAATAACTAGCATCAATAATTGATGGAGAACTATAACTTAAAACTTAAAACCAAAATCTAAATAGTTTAAATCCCTAAAAATCATAATTTCGTAAATGTTTATAAAAAATTATATGAACTTAAATGCTTAAATAGGCGTTTGTAAAATAAAGAGCACCAAAAACAATCTAACTGGAAAAGCCTTTGAAAATACATGTCAAACTATAATTAAAGTAAAGAGATTTAGTTGAAAATCATTCTTTATAGAAAAATTTTAATTTTACAGACGTATTAAGAGCAAGAAAATATATTTTTCAAGCTAGAATTTTAGTTCAATTTAAACTAGCTGGCATTAAAAGTTATAACAGAACAAATAGAAAAGTCGGAAGTGGCAGGTACGATTCATAACTACATCGACGGTTCTAAAACAAAACAAGGCTCAGGATGTGGAATATACTCCAGATTCTTAAACCTAAACATAAAATGGGCTGTGAGCAATAGTGTCAGTGTAGTTCAAACAGAGCTAACGGGGATTCTCAGTGCAGCAAAAGAAATCACCAGAAACAATATTACTGGAAGAAACATGCTCATCTATACAGGTAGCAGACAAGCACTACTCACCCTGAACAGACCACGAATCTTCTCAGCGTTAGTACTAGAATGTCACGAAGCTTTGGCCGAAGTATCCATCAACAATGTGGTCACCTTAAGATGGATCAAATGTCACGTCACATCGAAAGGTAACCGTCTTGCTGATTCACTAGCCAATAAAGCAGCCAACCAAATACTTTTTGGACCTGGCCTGACAAAATCGGTAGTGACAGACCTAATTAAAGAACATTTCCTTGTGAATTTAAACACTGCAGCAAACAAATACTTGACTATGACTAGACAGAATCTGCGCCTAGTCACAGGCATTTTGACTGGTCATTGCCAAGTAAGGAAGCATCTCCATATCATGGGGCTGTCAGATTCCGCACTCTGCAGAGGGTGCGAACAAGAAGATGAGACCATAGAGCATATCCTTTACGATTGCTCGACGCTCTCATTTATTAGAAGATTTGTGTTCGGCTAGTATCGACTAACACCGGCCGATATAAGAGAAGCACCTCTTGGCGACCTTGTCAACTACATAAAATCTGTAGGCTGGCTCACGAGCCTATCATCTTAGTAAGATGCACAATGGCCCTAGTGAGGCCTAAGTGCCCACCCTCCACACATTACACAGATACTACCTCGCAATAAATTTTATAACATTAACGTGAGTCAGATAACTGAAACAAATACCCCTGAAAATTTTGAATTAAAAAATTACTACCATAATAATACAATATTTTCTTGTGAAAGTAATTTACGATATTTAATACGAATACGAGTGTCTGATTTATATGTAAATGGTACATCATTTCAATATCATCCAAAGTATTTTTTGCAATTATTCAATATACAACGGACATTATAATTAAAACAAAAGTGGTTGACTTTGATCAAAAAAATATTAAAATTTTGTTGTTTTATTGTCCATTTATTGTTCCTTGCTTAACGATTGAAACCGTTTTCGTTATTTAGACCCAAACATTGTAACATTTGGAACCGTTTTCGTTATTTTAACGCAAACATCTCTACCCTAATGTCATTTGTCGTTTATGCCTTGTGTCAAAAGTTGATAATTCATTTTCGATTTAAATCTGTCAACGAGGAAGTTGATTTGAATTTTTAATTATCTTTTATCTTGGACATCCGATCTATTAATATTCTTAATGACCGTCTTATTTTATAAGGTAAGTTTTTATACCGATATATTGTTGAAAATATATATTTTGTACAAGAATTTCTAATTAAAATGTCAAATTTGAAACATAACCTCAACACATTGAATGACACAAGAATAACATGTTTTATAAAATTTTATATATTATTTTATTTGGAATGAGATAATATGCTTTACTATTTTTAAATGTGTTAAATAAGACTTTTTCTTTTCATATTAATTTTGGTCTCTGTGAAACTATTCACTTAATAGTTTAAATTGTTCAATTATTAGTTAAAAGGCATTTTATCTGGTTCATTTAGATTTCCTAGTACCTTTCTTGATATTTTTACCTTTTCCTTTGTAGCCTGGCTATATCTAGATGGTTTATAGAAGTTTTAGAAGATATAGAAGTTATCGAAGTATAGAAGTTATCAAAGTATAGAAGTTTATAGAAGTATACAAGTATAGAAGTTTTAGAAGTTCAGTTCAAGCTGCTTATAAGGAGGTTTATTTTAAGTTGTGTCAAGAGGTTTGGTTCGAGTTCCATCTGAAGAAGTTTGTGAAGATTTGTACTATCCGAAGAATATCGTTTCGAGTCCCTTCGAAGAAGTCCTCTACAAGTCACTCCATTTACTACCTCCTGTCATTCAGATAAGTCTTGAATAAATCATATAAATTTAAATAAGTAAGTCTCTGTAAATTAGAATTTGTTGCTACCTTATCTAAGACTTTATTTAATTATCATATCTTAATGGTTAGTGATTTTCTATATTTTATCACTAATCCATAGTCAAGTTTAGTAAGTTTTAAATATAGTGGCTCTCAACATTCTTTTTCAAAGTAATACGAGTTATTTAATAACCTGACCCACTCCCCAAAATCATAAGAGCTTAAAACTCTATAAAAAAATAGATAAAATAACATGATCACATTACAATTATTAATAACGGCATTGATAGTAATTTTTTCCTTCTGTGTGGAAACATGCTTTTGTGATTCCTATTCCTAAAAATACGCGCCCTACTGTCAACAAATTTAATATATTGCCCTTAAACCAATCAGGGTTTAGAAGCAGATACAGTTGCAAAACGGTCCTTACTTCTGTAACAGATGACATAGTGCAATCATTAGATAATAATGATGCATGTATTCTAGTAATAATTGATTACTCCAGAGCATCTAATACCTTAAATCATGAGATGTTTTCTATGTTTCACTACATTTTAAAGACCTATCTCACAAATAGAGTGCAGCAAATAATTGTTGAGGAACATTGTTAATTGTTAAGGAACACACTGTAAATATCATCTGTACGACACCCAAATTTATTATTCTTTTAAATCATCCAATATTTGCGAGGCTGTTAACAATATTAATACTGATCTAGACACAGTTAAGTCTATCGGACAAGCACATTTCAACTGCCTTGACTAATATAAAAAGGAGTGCAAGAATATACTGTAAGAACTTGGGTTTAATCATAGACTCCAAACTCCGCTTTAAAACACATAATATTACTGATAAAACGAAAAAAGGTTATTATTTTTTAAAATTAATTTACCCTCACAGATCGGAATTGAATGGAACAGATTCTTTAGTTCTGTCCCACTTTAGCCACTACGACACGGTCTATGGCTAGGGTTGCCAACTGTCCTGGAATTCCGGGATTCTCCCGGAAAAAGACAATTTGTTTTCAAAATCTCTTGGCTACAGGATTGTAGCTAAAATCTCTCAGATATTTTACTATAAATAAAGAAATTAAGAGGACTAAATTAAAGACTTTTCCTCTCACCATGTCCATAAATGAGGATGAACTGTATGATCATTACTATGAGGATTATGTGAATTTATTGCAAGCAAAACAACGAGAGTAGACATGTTTTGGGTTAATTTCTTTGAAAAATGTGTGGAAGAATCATACAATGAGATAAAAAAACCTATTTCGTTTGCTCTATCGTTTCTAATGAAAAAGAATTTTAGGCTACTAGGGTGTATCAAAATACAACTTTAAAGAAAAAAATATTGTTAAATTTTATACGCAAGTATTTTCTTTAGAAAGTGCAATTTGTTACTCTTCTATATATTTGATTTTTATTTGTTTTTTCTACCGGATTTCTGATGTACTGAGTTGGCAACCCTATCTATGGACCCTTTCTGCGCAAAGTTGCTGTAAATAGGGTACCAAAAGTAGAAAAAAATTGTCTTAGAATTGGTAGAAACAGAATATCTCACAAGCTCAAACAAGTAAAGTGGTTAAGTTTGTTCAATAGACGAAAACTTCATGCCTTATATTTTTATTATAAAATACTGAATACAAAAACTCCACCCTATATTCTTAACCAAATTAAATTTAGAACTAATGTACATAATTTGAATTTAAGAAAGCACCATTATATTACTACATCCCATAACAAAGAATTGCTTAAAAGTTCATTCTCTTACCAAGTTGCTTCTGCCAGTCATCTGCTCAATATACCTAACTTTAATTTATCTAGAATTAAAGGTTGTGGTTTTTATTTGAGCCAACCCTGGTACAGAAAACTTTAAGACTATCACCTGACTACCTATTAAAAAAATTCCTGGAAACAGGAAGTACGATTTTTTTTTATTCGATTTTGGGTTACCATTTTTAAAACCGGAAGATGTGGGGACCAAATTTTGAGATTATTAAATCAATAATTATAAATCTGAGGATTCCAAATTCTTATTTCATATTTGGGCTGACCATTCTTCCTCAGCTAGAACGACTGATGAATTTAAAACATTTTATAGTAATTATATATTATAACCAATAGTTTTACACTTTTCATCCCAATGTACACCTCTAACCTCTTTCTAATTGTCATTTTAGAATTTCAAATTAATGCCTATACACCTATATACTTCAAGTTTTTGATGACATTGTTGCCACGTGTAAATTTTTTCTGGAAAGTGCCTAAAAAAATGATCATTTTTGAACCAAAACTACGAGTTTTCTTTAAATAGAACACCATATAACATTTTAACATCCTCGGGAATATCATTTCTTCACCTTTCCAAAAATGTATACATTGCAAGCATTTACTTAAGTGTTTAAGGAAACATTTACTTTTTTATAAAACCATGTCAATAACTTCCAAACGTAAAGTCACCGTACATAAACAAAGAATGTACGGTGGTAAAATATTACAATTTATTAGCACACAACTCATGAATGAGACAATGTATTGAAGAGCGGTTTTCAACCATGTTAAAAAAAAAAATGTTTTGAAATATTTTAGTGAAAACCGCTTATCAATACATTGTCTCACTTTCGAATTATAAGCTATTAAATTGATACATTACGTTTGGAAGTTAGTGACATGGTTTCATAGAAAAGTAAATGTTTCCCTAAAAACTTGAGTAAATGCTTACAATGTATACATTCTTGGAAAACTGAAGAAATGGTCTTTCAGAGGATGTTAAAAATTATAGGGTGTTCTATTTAAAGTAAACTCGCAATTTTGGTTCAAAAGTTTTTGTTTTCGGTACTTTCCAGAAAAAAATTACATGTGGCAACAATGTCAAAGAACATTAAGTACACATAGGAAGTTTGGTGAAAACTGCATGTTGATATCTTTTTCCGTTCTTGAGTTATAAGTTGTTAAAATATGTCAATTTATAGATTTGTAGTAGATATCAATTTTGTTACCAAATCATCTGATAATGGGCTGTTTAGAATCAAAAATTAAAGAACCCAAAACAAAATATATTTTAAGCTACGCGATGTATACCCTGTATAAATGAAAAACGTATGAAAGAAATTAAAATAATTGTGTTTATTATTAGGTAGGTATTTACCTAAATACTTTTTTATTTGAAATAAATTACTTATTCATTCATAATAATAGTTAAACCACAACGACAACAAAACCTAACAATAATTATAACCCTACGAGAATGATTAAATAATTTACAGCACTATCAAATCTCATCGCGTCACAATTTATCACCGAAATGCTTATTTAATAGCGTCGACGGTACTCGGATTTGCACGATGGCGATACGAGCGCATCCTTGCTTCATAAATTCTGCTCAACAAGTAGTCTATATACCGTGGCGGCGGTTATATTGTTATTACCGTGCTTATGGTTGCCAACAGATGTAAATTCCAACTCTATTAGTTTAATCGTTGCTTTACAACCGTACTAAACATAATATTAACGCCTTTTGAGTTTTACGGATCATTGAGTTTATATGTTACGATAAGCGATGGCTAATTTTTCTTTCTTGGAATTTTTGTTGAAGGAATTTCATAAAGTAACTCGTCAACTGTTAGTTGTTCAATTAATGCAATTTATTAAAGGCTATTATTGGTTTTATTTCACTGTATATTGCTTATTGCTGCTTAATACGTATGTGACCCATTTAAGATGGAAGCATCCCTGTAGAACCGATATTTTACGAACGATTGGAACCATTTCTTTTAAGAACGTCAAAAATATCTAGAGTCTCACAAATCTTCAATAATTAATCTGCATTTTCAAGTCATGCTTTTATTAATTTTCACTGTCGAAAACAACAAAATTATAATAGCAATTTTTTTTATAAATATGGGTCTTAAAATGGATTAATACAGTTTCGTTAAAAATATATTTCATAATAAAAAAGTTTTTTTTTTATTTAGGCCAAAAAACACCACTGGATTCTTTGTAAATGTTGCCATCTATATAATCAAATCGCTTATCCGGAAGAATAATGACACAATTGCCAATTTCGACTTTTTTGAGTTAATTATGATATGATTACAAAGAAAATTGCATTTTTCAGTAGAAAAATGAAAATTGTGATAAATTTGCCGTCTCGAACTCCTATTCGATTATTTCCAAACTGTTCCTTAACATCTCAGTTGTAAGTTTCATATTATATATTTTTTAATTTGCGATTTTCGCAGAATCATTAATTTTCACTTGTGTCATTGTTCTTCTGGAGAAGCGAAATAGGCAATGATTTAGAATTTATGTCATAAAGTACCTATTTCTCTTCAATAATGGTTAAAGTAATTTAATTATAATAAAATTACTTAAGTCTGTTTAGTTTTGAGAAAAGTAAAAACAAATGGTTGGAATATTTAATGACAGATTCGAATCGTCGACTCATTAACAGTAGCATCGTGGTCTGTTCAGGGTGAGTATTGCTTGTCTGCTATCTGTATAGATGAGCAGGGTTAGTACTAGAATGTCACGAAGCTTTGGTAGAATTATCCATCAACAATGTGGTCATCTTAAGATGGATCGAAGGTCACGCCACATCGAAAGATAACCGTCTTGCTGATTCACTGGCCAAGAAGACAGCCAACCAAATACTATTTGGACCTGGCTCTTATAGTAACCTGACTAAATCGGTAGTGACTGACCTAATTAAAGAACATTCCCTTGTGAAATTCAAGGAAATATGGGATGAAACAAGAAGCTGCCGAGTTGTCAGGGAACTTTTAAGTTTTCCTGACATTACAGCACTTATCAAATACTTGACTATGACTAGACAGAATCCGCGCTTGATCACTGACATTCTGACTGATCATTGCCAAGTACGTAAATATCTCCATATTATCGGACTGTCAGAATCCGCACTCTGCGCTAACAAGCAGATGAGAATATTGAACATATCCTCTACTATTGCCCCATGCTATCGTTTATTAGAATATTTGTGTTCGAGAGTATCAGCTTATACCGTCCGATATAAAAGAAGCACCTCTTGGCGACGTTGTCAACTACATTAAATATGTAGGCTGGCTCACGAGCTTATCATATTGGGAAGATACACAACGGGCCTTGTGAGGCCCAAGTGCTGCGATGTTACCCACTTTCTACTCGTTACAGATACAGAACAGTAGCATCGTTCACAAAGTTAATAAAATATTTAATGAAACTGGAGCAGCAACAAAATAATATATTGATTTCTGTTGATTATAAGAACTGGATTTACGGAGTAATGTATGGATCATCACTTACAAAGAATCCAGTGGTTTTGATAGTTTTTTTGCTTAAATAAAAAAAAAACTACTTTTTATTATGAAACATATTTTAAAGAAATTTATTAACAATGGAAACATCAGTAATATACTTTTTTTATTTTCAATAAAGAAAAATAATTAAAGTATGCTTTGACAATGCAACTTAATTATTAAAGATTTGTGATATAGTAGATTTTTGACCCTACTAGTTTTCCAGGGGCTTTGTATCTTAAATGGGTCACAAGCATCAAAATAATCTAAAGGGCAAACTAAAAACTACTATAGCGTGTAGGTACTAGGAAGATTATTTTATTTCACGTTTCTGCATCATATTACCAAAAACATGTTTTTAAAAATTATGGGTTTGGATTTTATCTCTTCGATTAATTTGTTTGATTTTTTTGCATTTATATTACCCAAAATATTACCTAAGAAGGTCCAATTTCATAATTGAACCGTAAATTCGAATTTAATCAAAGGATGCTTTTATATGAAGCTTATACCTTAAAGTCTCCTTTAGATTAGAATAGATTTAAAAGGAGTTGGACATTATTTATCCTTGGCCACCGCGACCTTTTCAGATCTATTGTGGGCCTCCAATACTTAGAGTGTACCGTCTAGCTTGGTTGTTTTAATTAGCCTTAGTAGCCTTGAAAGTCGGTATGGTTCTTCTCCATCTAGTGTTAGGAACCTCAATCCAGCTAATCATTTACAGTGGCACAGGATGTGGATTGCTTTTTTACAGAACCTCTACATTGCTGATTCTTCTACTAGATTGATATGTGTCTTCTTAGGCAGCAGTGTCCTTTAAGAAGGCCTATTGTTATTCTAACGATTTGTCGTTTTTGATCCAGTAGGTCTTTCGTGACTTTAGCCGATGGTTCCGTAATGAACTGTTTGGCGTGGCTCAATCCTGGATAATTGTTCCACCATTCCTAAGTCTCCTTTAAAAGAAATCATTTCATAATGATTTTCCTAACGTACTTTTAATTTTACCATGTTGGTATTACTGATCTGTGTTTACTTTTAACAATTATTACAAAAATATTAGGTTATCATGTAGGATATAGTGCAAAAAAGAAAAAAGAAGAAGAAGCAAAAGAAGAAAAATATTACGTTTTGATTTAAAAAATATTTACTTCTATCAATGACGTTTGTGATCAAAATATTGTGAATTCGCAGTGACAGAATATAACACTATGAATGTCTATAATATACCTTTCCAAAACACTGAAAGCTTTTTATCTAAATTTGTACTGAGATCTATATTCTGTTATTGTGAACCCTCAATATATTTCACCAGTCGCCACTGCCTTTTATAATTATGTAAAATAATATCGTAAAACTTTTAAGCATTTTCGATTTTTAGAAATATGCTAAAGCTAACAAATCAAGAGGATACTACACTTTCTATAATATTATAATATTAAAATGAAATTTGGTATACAGTTGATAAATGTAGATTAAATTTTCTAGATTTGCTGATTGAAGAAAAGAACCAGAACAATCTGCCGGGACCTCTATTTCCTTTTTAGAAAATCACTATAAGTTTTATAGTGTCCTTTATATAAGGGCTATAATCAGTAAAATTATATAAACAAATCTATAAGTGAATCTTAAAGAAATGAAATAGTAACCAGATATAAATAATTATATCTTTTTCACTTAAATAGATAAACAGTTATAAAAATGAATCTTAAATAAATTAAAAGGAGGAATGAGACATAGATTATGATGTTTTTGGTAACAATGCGAAAGTCAATGATACTCATTTATGTATTAAAGTATAAAAGAAAATAGTAAAATGTTCAATATTATTAAAAAATATAGGAAAATAATTCCTATCCACATCAATGTGGTATGTTGAACTGAATAGTTTCTTATACATAGTTAAAATAATGTGATTGATTTTCACTCATTGATCAAGAGAGTAATTGAAACAAAACAAAAGCAAATAATATACAGGTTTAACTTTCGTTAAAATTTAAACAAAATAAATCTTTTTAAACCGAAATTATATTTTTTGTTTATTCTCATAAAGGATGGGTGGTTTAATAGTGCCTACATAATAATTAAAAACCTATTTAGCCTATGTCGAGGCGCCCATGTTTATCTATTTCTAAAAAAATTTAGTCCAGGAGTATAAAATATATTGTTTTTTTAAGTTTCACTTTTCTGATATCATATTTAGCTCAAGTATTTAAATTATCACCCCGTATATAATTATGGAATGTTTTGAAGGTTTTATTATTTTTTATATCTAACATCCCTAATTATGTCTTCCTAATACGATTTTAAAATTCGCATGAAGCATATCCTAATTCTTAACATTTTTATGTCTGTTCTACAATCATTTTATCTTATATTTATAATAGCTATAATTATTTCCTAGAATGCACCTTATATACCTAATGACATTTTTAATTAATTATTTAGGTGATACCAGTAATAGATAAAATTAGCAATAAAGTATGTCCTGTATAGATAAGCAATATTTAGCGAACAGAAATGTAATTGATAAATAATTTTTCTCATTGCACGCTTTTTATACAATCTTCACTAATTACTGAAATTCATTAATGAAATATTTTTGTTGTATCTAATCACAAACTGTCATATTGGCAATGAATGAAATAATAAAAAATTTAATTTTCTATGCACAAATGGAGACAAATTTTTCTAAAATATGAAATATTAAAAGAGCTAAGTGTTTGTAGAATTGAATACATGTTGTGAACAAAAGCTTGACTGAGAATATTTATGATTCAGAAATAGACATTGACGGATACAAAAATTATAGAGTTGACAGTGAAAGTAGACACACAAGGGGTGCTTTAATTTATGTACAAAGTTTTAAAATATTTTAAATTTTATATTCCAAAAATTTGTTGGATTGTTTCTGTGATGATAATATTAGGAAACAAAATTTTTTTAATTGTATCTTTATATAGGGCACCTAGGAGTAGCTGTATAAATTTTCAGATTGTTGGGCTGAAGAAAATTTATGTGATAATTCTCAAATAAGTATTGTTTCTGTAGATTTTAATATTGACCTGTTAACTAAAAATACTTACAGTGCGAAATTAAGAGATATTTTGATTGATACTGGATTAAAAAATATTATTACAGAATGCACATGGTGGAGGTACATTAATAGATTTATTTATAACAAATAATGACTCAGTTTCAGCTGAGGTTATCAAAACACCAATAATTTCAGATCATTTTATGCTTTTAACAAATGTGTTATTAAATAGTGATGGGCGATCTGTTTTTGAAAATGAAAGCAGAGGTAAGGACTTAAATTTTGATTTAATTAATAACAAACTTTCAACATTAGCATGGAACTATCATATTTATGACATTAATGCAAAATATGATAATTTTGTAACAAATATTTTAAACGTATTAGATTTTGTAGCGCCAAAAAAACAAATAAAAAATATTTCCTAAATACAAAAAATGGTGGAATGGAAATGTAAAAGCTGCCACAAGGTACAGATACCTTGCATATAAAAATAATTCGCAAGAAAAAACAGAAAATAATTGGAATGAATATAAAATGCATAGACGTTAACGTAATTAGAACAGAAAAAGTAAACACATAGAGAAAAATATTTACGAAAGTAGGGGAAATTCGAAGGAAATGTGGAAATATCTTGAATGTCTGATTTCAAAAAGTAATAAGTCAAATAACTCAATTGAACTAGAAAATAATGTTATTATAAAAAATATTTTTGACATGCCAAATGCTCTTAATAAATTTTACATAGACAGTATTCAATCGATTGCTAGTATGATTAATCATACAATACCAGATTATCAAATTTTAGACAGACACAATGGACATTTTCTTGGAAAATTTCAACTATGTACAGTGGATTCTTTGCAATGAAAAATAAAAGTAGCACAGATGACATTAACATCAATATTTTAAAACACTGTTTTTCCAACCTCTCAGAAACACTTTTAAATTTGATAAATTCGTCATTAGAAATTTCAAAAATACCTAATGCTCTAAAAATTGCTATGGTTCCAAAGACAAAAAACGCAAATAACGCTACAGATTTAAGGCCTATTAGTATGTTAAGTTGTAACGAAAAAATCATTGAGAAGATCGTTTATGAAGAAATTGTTAATTTTTATATCAAAATAAACTTATTACTAGAATACAATCGGGCTTCAGAAGCTAACATAATTGAGAATCAGCTATCCAGTGTGTTTTATATGATTGGAAATATAAATTTGATAAAAACTATCTAACATTGGCAGTTTTTATAGATCTTCAAAGGGCATTCGAGACTGTTGATCAAAACCGTTTGATAAAAAAATTGAAAAGTATGGGTATAGTAGAGCAAGTATTGGAGTGGTGTGTGGATTATCTAAGTAAGAGGAAACAAAAGTTAAAAGTAAATAACATTTTGTCAGAGGAAATTAACTATATCAGAGGTGTTCCGCAGGGAAGTATATTAGGTCTCCTGTTGTTTTTAGTGTATTGCTACCGCCCCTTTATCTGGGGGGTGCTTATTAGTAATGAAATTATCCCTTTGCTTAAATAATAAAGACAAATAATAGCTCAAGTATTTTTATGAACTACCAGAGAGTGGATGAGGTTTATATGATTTAAACTACACTTATGTTACCCATATGATTTAATTTCAGTCCAGAATCAGTGCAGGTTAGTTTCCAGTTTGTAATGTGAGCAATAATAACAAAAAAGGGGGCTAAACCTATCAAGTTGCCCTGGGATATCCAATTAGTACTAATTGTTTACAGTAAAGTGAATGTAAGTATATGAAATTAAAGATAGATAGTATTACTGAGGGTAATATATCTAAATACTATTACTATTAATGTTCTTTCTTTTAGGTATTTAGTCACTACACGAGATAACGATATTGTCCAAGCCGGGGACAATAGGCTGAGGTTCCAGCTCAGCTTATCAGCCTTAGAAGAATAAGGAAAGTTCTTACTTGTTTGTAGCAGATCCAAATTGTATGGGGTGGTCTCGCTTTAGGTACACAATCGTCATGCGTGCTAATAATAAGTAGACAGCAGTCTGGATGTAGCATCCACAAATACATGTGCTAGTAAGCATGCAGTTATGGTCCAGCAAGTAGCTATTAATGGAAATAGGCAGTAAGACTGAAGTCCAGAGCAAAAAGCAGGTAAGCGTTAATCTTTAAAGGTTCTAATTTAGCTCATGCAAGCAATTTATAGGTCTCTAAACCCAATACTAAAAGGCCTAAAAGGAAAGGCAATATAAGTAATACAAATAAGCCGAAAGGTATAGCTAAATATGGACTTACCGAATATAAGGTAGGGCCGTGCTAGGAACTACTTTATTCACAAGAAGTGCTGTCAAGACTAGACAATGTAGTTTCCTAGTGATAGTTGTAATTGTCTCTTAATATATGGCTTTTATTCAGAATAAAATTCGATAAATCTGAACAGGCACCACATGGACCCAACAAATTCATGCCATCAAAGAAAGAGCCAAAAAGGAAGGAAGTTCCTTGATTTAATGGCCGACCAATATTGCCAACTATTGAAATTTCAGGGGAAAATTGCATCTGTTCAAATAATAAATCATAACCTTGCCATAGAACATCTAAGAAATGAAATAGATCCTAGTTACACTAGAAGAAGAAAGGTCAAGGTTGACAGATGATTGTCAGAATGAAATGTTTACATTTTCTGTAGGTTAACTTCTAAATCTGTTTTATTTTCAAAAGGGTAAGTTTCATTCAACTTTGTATAACTTGTGAAAATGTATATCATTTAATTGATTTATATATTTACTTTCTCCTATTTAAATTAAAACCGTAACATGACATTGTTGATTTCAAGGGTCAATGTGACATTCACCTGTTTGCTGATGATGCCCTAAGATATTTTTCTTGTAAGGATTCAGATAACTTGGTAAGAGTTGTTAATGAAACACTGCAACATGTTTATAAATGGTGTTAGAATAATTTGTTAAAAATTAACACAAATAAAACAAAATGTATGTTGATAAGTAGCAAGTATAACTATACGCAGTTTGTTGATAAACAATATAACATAACAATTGTAGGAAATTCTATACAGCTAGTAGAAAAATTCTAATACTTAGGGGTAATGATTGACAAGCAGATGAGATTCATAGATCATGCCAACACTGTTATCAAAACTATAACATTTAAGTTAAATTTCCTATTTAGAAGTTCAATTGGCTTATCACAGTGGACTAAATGTATTATATAATACTACTGCTCTACAATACTCTTTTTACTAAATCAAAATGAGTTGAACCAATCACAGAAGCTGCAGAATAGAGCTATGTAATTAATATTATCCTGTTCAAAATATACTTCCATTAATCTAATGCTTGAAAATTTGAGGTGGATGCCAATCAAAAGTCTCTTATTACGGAATACGTGAATTTTTATTTATAAAATCAAACACGGGTTACTTCCAATGTACCTAAAAGAGAAGCTTAATTATCACTCTAATGTGCACAATTATCCAACACGGAACATAAATAACTTTTATATTGAAACAGTTGTTAAGAGTGCAACACAAAATCCACTATTTTTTAAACGTCTAAATCAATATAATGCACTTCCAGAGAAAATTAAATCAGTAACGTCTGTAACTACATTTAAAGTCAAAGTGACAGATTTCTTAATTGATGAATATTTCTCCCAGAAACAGTAACAACCTTTAGAATTTTAGTTAGTTTTAATTGTATCTAAATTATCTATGTTTTGACTTAAGTATATGTATATGTATATTTTTACTAAATTTGTATATTGGCAAACTAGCTAAATACAGGAAATAATAAATAAAGAATAAAAAAGAAAATAAATAAAAAGAAAAAGGTTCCAAAAGATTTAGTAAAGAAACATCATGAGAATAATAATAACCAATATAGGAAAAAACCACACATTTTTGAGAAAGAAATCTCTGGAGAAAGTGAACCTATTAATTATATATTAAGAACATTGTATAACGAATATATATGATTGAGGAAATGAGAGATGAGAAAATTTTGGGGCAATAACTTTAAGAAGAACAGGGTCCTAGAACAAATTTTTTCAATCGGTGGAAAATAGTATAAGAAATTAAAATGAAGCTTCCTTAGCCTTTAGTATAGTTCAATTATTATAGACCCTGTAGTTTTTCTTAAATTTGATCTAGATAAGTAATCAAAACTATCTAATTTAAATATGCTAAACAAGAAAACAGTGAAATCCATTTAAAAAGACTAAGAATAAATTTAAAATAAATAATTTAAATTATATAGAGAAAAAACGAGTACAGTAATTTAATTTGCAGAACGTAGTATAGGTTTAAGAGGTAGTTATTTTATTTATGCCTCATCCTTCAATGCTTATTTGTAGTTAAAATGAACATTTTAATACATCAGCCTAATAAAAGTTTTCGTTTAGATTTAATCATGCTTCCATGGTTTTTACTGTAAGAAACCTTTTCTTTTGACAGATAAGTCAGACTTTATTTATTTATAGACGTATGTGTTTTAGTTAATTCAGAATTTTGTATTAGTATATATTACAATTTTACAGTTATATAAGAATGTTAAAGTAATCTTTAGAAGAAAAAATATCGTACTTAATGTATTCGAAACGACTTTGTTTCACTTTCTGTGAATGAAATAGCCACTAAATGTGAGACCTATACTGGAGTATCTAAGCGAAGTGTATAACCCAGGCCTGTCACTCCCTATGTTAAATTCTGGATCAAATCTCAATGACCTCGGTACCTCTTCCCTATTGGTCTGGGGTAATTTTGACAAGCCTGGGGTCACCATTCAGTACGTTGGTTGCTGTCACATGAGAAAAATGACATCTAAAAGTAAAAACTATTCAGGTCTTAAGCGACTTGAAGACAAAATTAGTGTGGTTATTACAAAAGTTATGTTTTTCCTTTATTTTTGACAAGTCTGGCGTCACCGATTAAAACCTAGGTTGCTGTCATATGATAAAAATGATATCTAGAAAATTGATTAGTATTTTGCAGTTTTTTATTGCACAGACCTTGATGATGTAAAAAATACACATCTATAATAAAATTCGATAATACAAGTTATTTTAAAAATGAAAGGAAGTCAGACATTCAATAGAGAATATTAAAAAAAAGAATATTTGTTTTACTAGTTTCGTTAAATCATTCCTATAATCACCATTATTATTTATGTTATGTATAGAAAACTGATTACTTGTTTAACATAAAATTATATATCAATTAACTTATTACCTATATATATTCTAAATTATACAGGTATAATTTACAAAATAATAATTTATTGACCATGGTTACAGAACTCACGAAACAAATTTAACTCCAACACTAATCGTAGCATTTATAATCCCATCTAACAAATATAACATTAGTGTCAATTATCATGACATTAATGTCAATTATTTTAACATTACAATCCATTATTTTGCGGTTCCTCAAAAGTATTCAAGTATGTTATAAATTATGCTGGATATTTATTAAATGATATAGCAATTTATTTTAAATTGTTGGTTGGAATGTTTGTTTTAATTTATTTTATGTAATTTTTGTTGAGTGCAGGGATTTTTAAATTCAAATACTCATTTAGGCTAAGTAATAAGATTTCAAAAATCAAATTTAAATGGTACGTTAACTTAGATGAGATTAAAGTTGTATTATCTATAAGTGTGATAACCGAAACGGATTCCTATCAAATATTTTCAAATATTTCTCATATTAAGAACCCATTAGTTAAAAATATTTCCCGATCTATTTAAAAATGTAATAACAGATTAAATAAAAGATATATTTCCTTTTTGCTTAAATAATGTGAATAAAATTATAATGATTTAACTTACGTAATTTCTAACTGAAACCTTAGTTGCACAAGCACTGACAGAAAACTGACGGTCTAATGTAAAGATGCAGCAAATTGCAAAATGTAACAAAACCTCAATAAAACAGCAGGTAATATTTTATTGCTTCTCTGAACTGAATTGATTTTTACGTACCTAATATGTTCCTATTTTATTCGATAAAAATAGGTCATTATTAATATATTCTATTAAATCTCATCCTCATTATTACAACTATACCATAAAAAACATACTAAAACATGAAATTGCACCGATGACAGTAAAAAATAACTGCAATAATTTTGCCCTTCAAAACCATGTTAAATGGCATTGTGCTGGTTTAACCAGACCCCCCGTGAAGGGATACTTTTACGTTAGATTGAGACATCCAGGGTAGTTATGCAAAATTTTGCCACAAATTCAAAGGAACGTGATAAATCTCTCCCCACAGATAATAAACGTCAACTTCTTAAGTTTACAAGGTCGGTAAGTGAATAAGTGGATCACCTTTCGCAAAATGTTTTATAATGCAACTTTTCCTAGTAGATCGGACCCATTAAAACTGCCGCTTGCAATGTAACAAACTTTTCTTAACAAGAATTACCTCATAAGCTTAGTAACTTATTTAAAATTTACAATTTTTATCGTCTAAAATATTACTTGTTTGTTTTACAATTTATGTTTTTGAATGAGGTTAAATATAACATGTTAAATACTGTAAAAAGCAATTCTGTAAATTAATGTTTAATTTTAACATCTCACAATTAACTGACTAAGATATTTGTTCCGTAAAAATCTGTTTTATCCGAAATAAATTATGTAAACATAAATAATTTTATTTTTGTTTTCGTAGACGAAATTGAATTATTCTCAATCAACAAATTAAAATCATAGTCGATATATGACATTAATCAAAACTGGTGGGAACAAGAAGAACAAATATTTGGACAATTCAGTGTACCCAAATGTGTGTCGCACTCAAATGAAGTCATACTGTTACCACTACAACAATTTTTACATCTTGATATGACAAACCATTTATCTAATTACAACATCAAAATTCAAATAATGTTTATCTAATGTTTATACATTTTTTTGCCTGTAGATGACTGTAATGATTTGAACCTATTTATGTTTAAGAACAATACATTTATACGTGGTATTGATTTTGGATTTTATTCTTTAATTGACTTATTATATAAGAAAGTATGGCTTTTAATGTTTTAATTTATCTTGTAAAGCAAGAAAAACGAATAAGTTTAAATAAGCAATTTTGCAAGTACTTCATAAGTAATTTAAATAGTTGAAATTCTATAAATTATATTTTATTTTTTTATTTATTTATTAATTTACCAAAACTCAAACAGGCCTATTGGCCTTTTTACATGAATAGATTACTTAACATAACAGCCAAATATATGTAATTTTATAACATGATGCTCAAATTATAATAAGTAGAATGTACATTTACGGAGGAGGCAGATAAATACCGAAACCGAAAAATACAGAAAAAAGTGCTGAACTGATAGACATATCTATAATTAAAAACTTAAAATGTTTAGATTAAAAACTTAAAGTATTTAGATAGTCATATAAAACCATTTTAAATTGGATATGACCAATTATCCAATCTATATTGCTCATTAAACTGAAATTATTAGCAAGTCTTATGATATGAGTTAACGGAGATTGCAAAGGACTTTTAGAAATATTAAATTTTAATGGGGATCTGACACGTCTTGATGGAACATTAAATGGTACTAACAATAATAATAATTGCATACAGTTTATGTGATTGTTGATAATTTTATAAAGAAACAAAATCATAGGTTGCTTACGTCTATTAATTAGTGAAGGTACTACAAATTCTTCCCTAAGCATAGAGGTTCTTATTTCGATATAATCAGGTCAGACATGATATTTTTTATAATAAGGATATCGCAAAAATGTATTTTGTATTTTCTCTAATGAGTCTAAATGTATTTGAGGTTGTTGTGCCCATACTACTGAAGCAAATTCTAATTTTGTTCGTACTAAAGTAAGATACAGACATTTTTTAAATTTGTAAATTGAGATGTTTGTCTTATAAGAAAACCTAATGCACGATTTGCACTAAGAGCAATTTTTTAATATGCGGAACTAACGACATTTGATTGCCATAACACATTCCAAGATCTTTAACTTCAAGACGTCTTTCCAATATTTGTTGTTCCATTGTATAATCAAAAACTATTGAAAGTTTTTTTCGTGTAATAGAAAGTATGCAACACTTTTTAATATTAAAAAGTAACTTATTAGATTTAGTACATGCTACAATATTGTTGATATCTTTCTGGAGCGACACACAATCTCTGACTGTTTCTACTCGTCTAAAAAGCTTAAAATCGTCAGCAAAAAGTAAACATTCAGAGTTTCTAACACAAGATGCTAAATCATTTATAAAAAGTGTAAACAATAGAGGTCCCTGGTTTGAACCTTGTGGCACACCAGAATTCGCATGATATTTTCCTGATGTGTTTCCACCAAACCTTATACAATCGATTTTCTAAGTAGTTTTTTAACAAAGTAACAAAACCCACAGAGAGCCCATAGTTTAACAATGTTTGTAATAATGTGTCATGATGGATTTGACCAAATGCTTTCCTAAAATCAGTGCACACAACGTCTAATTGTAATTTTTCCTCTATAGCTCTAATAGCACTTTCAGTAAAT
Organism: Psylliodes chrysocephalus; assembly: GCA_927349885.1. Lineage (NCBI taxonomy): Eukaryota > Metazoa > Arthropoda > Insecta > Coleoptera > Chrysomelidae > Psylliodes > Psylliodes chrysocephalus. The sequence goes on along the minus strand of OV651820.1, from coordinate 45,107,186 downwards.
ATAAGTAAATTACTAATAATTGAACGAAACTGTGCTGTTTATCCACTATGATATTTTGTACATGATCTAGCACTTTGTTATAAATAATTTGTTCGAAAAGTTTTGAGACAGAGCAATTTATTGCAATTCCTCTATAATTTTCAATTTCTGATGTTTTTCCTGCTTTATGAATAGGTGTATAATAAGATATTTTCCATTGTGAAGGGAATATAAAACTTGTAATAATTAAATTATAAATATGTAACAATGGTATTTTTAACATTTTTAACAAGTGACAACATCCTTTTAAGATATATGGTGGAATATTATCAATTCCTGCTGCCTTTTTTGGCTTTAACTTTTTTATGGCTTTGTTAAAATAATTTTCATTTATTTCAGATCATAAACACAAATCAAAATTGGCACAATTATTTATATAATTATTTAAATTATAAATAGATTTTTCGGAATTGTGTACAGAGGAAAAAAATTCCGCAAATTTTTCAACTACATTTTTTTCAGGTACTGATTTTCCACTTACAGTAAATGTAGATATTTTAGACTTTTTTACTATTTATAAAATTCCAGAATACATTAACATCCGCGAAACTGTCGTTTTCAATTTTTTTTTAAGTAATTTCTGTACGTTTTTTTTAAATTTGACTTGAGTTCTTTTCTATTTTATATAAATTTCTGATTATAAAATTCTGAAATATTTTTGAGTTTTTTGTAATCCTCATTTTCCTTAATAAGTTTTTTAATGTCAGCCGAGAACCAAACAGGATAAGTTCTACAATTATGAGTTCTATATAAAGGAACAGTTAACTGGAAAATATTACTTATAATTTCATTAAACTTTTCCATAGCCTTATTCACTTCAGTTTCCTGGGTGATAGTGTCCCAATAACTTTCCTCCATCATCTTATACATTAATTCAAAATTGGCATTCTTAAAATTTAATTTATTATCTACAATTTTGTTCTCTCTAGATCTGTAAACTTTATTAAAATTTAAATTAATTTCTAGATATGGGTGGTACTGATCTATTTTAACTAGTGGAACCTTTTCTTCTTGAACCATGTAATTATCTATATTTGTTTTATCTCCTATGACCAAATCCAATGTTTTACCCAAATAGTTTTTTACATTATTAAAAAGCATTAATGAATTAAAACTCAAAAAATCCAATAAACAATTTCCTTTTAAAATTACAATGCTTAAATCACTGGTTGTACCTTTAATTTCTGATAAATTAAAATCGCCCATATAAACTTATTGTATGGCTTGCCTACATATTTATAAAGTACATACTCTTTTTGAAATTTAGATATTCGGTTGCTTCTTTTGCTTTAATATTTTTGAGCACAAAAAGACAAATATAATACATATGAAAATGAGTACATAATGATAATGATTATTTGATGTTAATTTCATTTTTAAAGAATTATAAGTTTATGTTAAAATGTAGATTTTAAAATATTAATTATACAATTAGAAATGTATTTATTGTAGTGTAATTGCATGTTATTTAATGGTAAACGATTTATGAATAAAATTAATGTGATTTACATTATTTGAAAATTTGAATTAATTTTTTTTTCAAATAAAAAATAATATCAAGTTGACATGTGTATTTTTATACCATTATCGATAATATGAAAAATTTGGAAGAAAAAGAATTTCTGGTTTTTTGTTTCTTTATTTTTAAGGTACAAACTATATTAGAAACTCCAAATGGAATACCTATTTGCCTTGTCTTACAGCTTCATAACTGGAAATATTATTAAAAACAAAGCAATATTTGACCTAAATTTTAGGGAGTGTTACACTTCAATCTAATCATATTTTCTCATGTTTTTAGATGTCTTCTAATTTGATCAATATATATATATATATATATATATATATATATATATATATATATATATATATATATATATATATATATATATATATATATTTATTAGATATACTTAGATTTATATTTTAGTTCTATATTACCAGAATTAAGTTAAAATGTTTTTTTTTGTATTTAGAGCATCGAGGATGTCTTGTAATAATTTAAAATTTGTAACATAAAGATTAAATTTATGTTCCAAATTTCCACCAGAATTAAAAAAAAAATATTAAAAGTAGTAAACAAACTTACCAAATTGACTCCTCATCCAAGGATAAAGAGGACTAGGTAATGCAGAAGCAGTATTATTTGGCGGTTGTTGTCCAGGTTGGGGTTGCTGCTGCGGAAGAGGAGGTTGATGTTGGGGATTTTGATGCATATTGGCGTTGGGTTGCCCGGCGTACATCATATGTTGCTGTTGTTGCGGGGGGATGTGCGCCTGCTGATGGTGTTGCGGGTGCTGTTCTTGCATATGGTGACCCATGTTATGATGGGCGTTCATAGTTTGCGCACTATCAAGAGGCGGACTACCAGTGGGGCCTAACACCCCATTCTGCGTCACCGCTGCCGCTTGCAATTTACAACTAGCATACACAACAGGGGTTTGGTGTCCATTCGGAGGTCCATTGGTCGCCATATGCATATTCGTGGGGCTGTCTGGCCTGTACTGGCCGTCCATTTGTTGCTGCGCATTGTAGTAACCGGCGTTTCGAATGTCCATCCGATCGTAAGGCGGAAACCTTGGATAGGGCATCCCTTGGGGTGGTTGGCCGGCTGCTGGTGGACCTCCATAATGGTGTGGCGGTATTCCTTGACGCAATCCCACCACGGAAGGATCACCCGAGCAAGAGCTTGGATCTCCTTGTACTGGTCCTCCACCTTGTGCCACTTGGACGGCGGCTCCGTAATGCTGGTGTTGATGCTCTGCCGATACGACACCACCATTTCTCATGTCCGGCATGTAATTGGTAAAGTATGAACTCATGCTAATATTATTTTTAATCACAGCAAGTAATATACACCGAGTTTGCTTACACTACAATCACATTAAACACTAGAGCTGCATTCTTTCATCTCCACTACCGTTTACACTAAATTTATTTATTTATTAACACTAAATTTCACAAGCGCAACTATGTCCTGCCCTGCCTCAGTTTCAGCTCTTCATCCGACATACAAGTGGAGTCTCATGTATTCCTGCAACAAAATAATGTGTTACTTGATGCATTTCGATGTTTATTAATTCGTTAATATTAACAAATTGAGGCTTGTTTAGATGGGGTCACAATTCGCGTAAGTATATATACAATGCCATTCGGGAGTCAAATAGCAAATGAATCGATTTGTGTGTAAGTTTTAAACCAAGAAAATGAGTGACACATGTAAACCCAGACAGTTCATCATTAGGTTTCACGCATCATATACACATGTGGTCGCGGAATGCAATGATTGCTCCTAGTTAGCCATGCTTCTTTCCGATTTTTGACACAATTCGTTATAATATCCGGAAGTCCCTCAAAAATATAAAAGAATTTTTAGAAATGGAGAAATATAATAAATAAAGATAAATATAGAAAACTGTATATAATATCCAGGAGAGCTGAACATTTAAAATTTAACATTTAACATGTTACAGTTGTATATAAAAGAGAAATTACAGATATAAAATAATTATTAAAGTTGAATTTTTTAATGAACGCTCGGTCATATTGATGACAACCTGTATTTGATTTGGGGTCGCAATTTCAAAATCAATTAAATACAAACCAGATTACCTACACCTATCACATAGTAAATTGTATTAAATTTTATTGCAGTGATACCAAATAAAAAACATTAATAAATTAACCTTAACTGTTTTAATGGTCCAGCTAAATAGTCAATTTAAATGTTTATTTCACTTATTTAGTTATAGTAGAGAACATTAAAATTTTAAATTGCAACTATAAATAAACTACAGGGTACCTACTCATATATGAAATAAATAAGAAATTGTGGTTTGAATATGACAAAACTAAAACGAAATATGTTGATTATCCCTTAAGGTATTTAAATATATTTAAAGATATTTAATATTATTTAAAGGCATTTTTAAAGGTATTTTAAGGTATTTAATATTATTTTAAGTTATTTTAAGGTATTTTAAGGTATTTTAAGGTATTTTAAGGTATTTTAAGGTATTTTAAGGTATTTTAAGGTATTTTAAGGTATTTTAAGGTATTTTAAGGTATTTAAGGTATTTAAGGTATTTTAAGGTATTTTAAGACATTTTAAGGTATTTTAAGGTATTTTAAGACATTTTAAGGTATTTTAAGGTATTTTAAGGTATTTTAAGGTATTTTAAGGTATTTTAAGGTATTTTAAGGTATTTTAAGGTATTTTAAGATATTTTAAGATATTTTAAGATATTTTTAGATATTTTAAGGTATTTTAAGGCATTTTTAAGGCATTTTAAGGTATTTTAAGGTATTTTAAGGTATTTTAAGGTATTTTAAAGTATTTCAAGGTATTTTAAGGTATTTGAATGTATTTTAAGGTATTTTAAGATATTTTAAGGTATTTTAAGATAGTTTAAGGTATTTTAAGGTATTTTAAGTTATTTTAAGGTATTTTAAGGTATTTTAAGGTATTTTAAGGTATTTTAAGGTATTTTAAGGTATTTTAAGGTATTTAAAGGTATTTTAAGGTATTGAAAGGCATTTAAAGGTATTTTAAGGTATTGAAAGGCATTTAAAGGTATTTAAAGGTATTTTAAGACAATTAAAGGTATTTAAATGTATTTGAAAATATTTAAAATCATTTAAAGGTAGTTAAAGAAATTAACAGGTAGTTGAAGGTATTTAAAAGCATTTAAAGACATTTAAAGATATTTAAAGGTATTTAAAGGTATTTAAAGGCATTTAAAGGTATTTAAAGGTATTTAAAGGTATTTAAAGGTATTTAAAGGTATTTAAAGGTATTTAAAGGTATTTAAAGGTATTTAAAGGTATTTAAAGGTATTTAAAGGTATTTAAAGGTATTTAAAAGCATTTAAAGGTATTTAAAGATATTTAAAGGTATTTAAAGGTATTTAAAGGTATTTAAAGGTATTTAAAGGTATTTAAAGGTATTTAAAGGTATTTAAAGGTATTTAAAGGTATTTAAAGGTATTTAAAGGTATTTAAAGGTATTTAAAGGTATTTGAAGGTATTTAAAGGTATTTCAAGGTATTTAAAGGTGTTTAAAGGTATTTAAATGTATTTAAAGGTATTTAAAGGTATTTAAAGGTATTTAAAGGTATTTAAAGGTATTTAAAGGTATTTAAAGGTATTTAAAGGTATTTAAAGGTATTTAAAGGTATTTAAAGTAATTTAAAGGTATTTAAAGGTATTTAAAGGTATTTAAAGGTATTTAAAGGTACTTAAAGGTATTTAAAAGTTTTTAAAGGTATTTAAAGGTATTTAAAGGTATTTAAAGGTATTTAAAGGTATTTAAAGGTATTTAAATGTATTTAAAGGTATTTAAAGGTATTTAAAGGTATTTAAAGGTATTTAAAGGTATTTAAAGGTATTTAAAGGTATTTAAAGGTATTTAAAGGTATTTAAAGGTATTTAAAGGTATTTAAAGGTACTTAAAAGGTATTTAAAAGTATTTAAAGGTATTTAAAGGTATTTAAAGGTATTTAAAGGTATTTAAAGGTATTTAAAGGTATTTAAAGGTATTTAAAGGTATTTAAAGGTATTTAAAGGTATTTAAAGGTATTTAAAGGTATTTAAAGGTATTTAAAGGTATTTAAAGGTATTTAAAGGTATTTAAAGGTATTTAAAGGTATTTAAAGGTATTTAAAGGTATTTAAAGGTATTTAAAGGTATTTAAAGGTATTTAAAGGTATTTAAAGGTATTTGAAGGTATTTCAAGGTATTTAAAGGTGTTTAAAGGTATTTAAATGTATTTAAAGGTATTTAAAGGTATTTAAAGGTATTTAAAGGTATTTAAAGGTATTTAAAGGTATTTAAAGGTATTTAAAGGTATTTAAAGTAATTTAAAGGTATTTAAAGGTATTTAAAGGTATTTAAAGGTATTTAAAGGTATTTAAAGGTACTTAAAGGTATTTAAAAGTTTTTAAAGGTATTTAAAGGTATTTAAAGGTATTTAAAGGTATTTAAAGGTATTTAAAGGTATTTAAAGGTATTTAAAGGTATTTAAAGGTATTTAAAGGTATTTAAAGGTATTTAAAGGTATTTAAAGGTATTTAAAGGTATTTAAAGGTATTTAAAGGTATTTAAAGGTATTTAAAGGTATTTAAAGGTATTTAAAGGTATTTAAAGGTATTTAAAGGTATTTAAAGGTATTTAAAGGTATTTAAAGGTATTTAAAGGTATTTAAAGGTATTTAAAGGTATTTAAAGGTATTTAAAGGTATTTTAAGGTATTTAAAGGTATTTAAAGGTATATAAATGTATTTATAAGTATTTAGTACAAATTAAACCAACACTTAGGGATGTTTATACCCATACTTGTTCTTCGGTGGCTTCTTTAAAAATTTTAAGTGCAAAACAGTTCGCGTACCAAATATGTCGAATAACACTGTATTAGACCGTTCACATAATGCAAGTATATTAAACTTTAAATTAAAAACACTTTCAAAAGCATCGTTTATTTTATAAATAGCACAGTTTGGATACATCATGTTACTCGATAAAACAAACCAGTACAAACAAAGTTTTGACATAAATTTTTACACCTTTACACTGTTTTTTTTTTCTATTTGCATATTAATTCTAAACAATGGAGTTCCCATTATTAGCATACTCTTCCTTTAATTAGTTATTATCAAAAACGAAATCTCTTAAACGATTAGAATCGTCACTCTTTAATGAATTTCACAAGTTCTGACATAATTTACCTTTAATTAGCGATTTAATTAATGTGTTGTTTCTTTTTTGTTTTCAATAGATAATTGATAAATTCAATGTTTTTACGAAATACGGTCATAACAAGCAAGAGACTAGAAGAAAAAAAATTGGGAGATGTCAAGAGCAGAAAAGATTGGAACAAACAGAACCGTAATTAGACCCACGGTATCTAAAAACTGTCAAATCTAGGATCTAACAAACAAAATATAAGCTAAGCTTGGGCCATTGGAGGGGAAGGTAAATAAAAGGATTTTTGAAGGAACTGATATGAAAAATGGAAACCAGAAGAGGAAACTTGATAAAGAACAAGAAGAATTATATGGACACAGTGCCACAGTGGTACAATTAAACATATCAAATCGCGCAAATGTTAAGGTAGCTTGGAGACGTAACCAGGACGGAAAAACAGAGGCATAATAAGAAAGTTGTCACAGAAGGTCAAGGAGGTAAGAAAGAAGGATCTCAGACGCAGCGGTCATGGAGACGAGTATGTTAGAATTGGAAGACAAGCCCAGAATAGGTTGAAATGAAAATGAAAGAGTTACCAGAACACAAGGCGTAGGCTTATAATACCTCTTGTAATGTTGCCTTATTCATATTTGATTACTGTTTTGCAGATCATAGACCATAGAAACATTTCTCCTTATCTTTCATGCACTTGTCGTACCTAACGAATCCATCTATACTCCAACAATGACCTTCACCGAACAGGAAAAACAAAAATGTTCATTATTAAGAGGGAGATTGAAGAGATAATGATTACTGATGCCAATTAGCTCAATCAATAATAATATTTCAAATGGTTTAACCGTAAACATAGATCTAATAGGTGATCTCCACGTTCTCCAGATTTGACACTTTTATAATTTTTTTTTAAACTTACCCATGAACTGATTGGGTGTAATAATTACTCATAATTTGAGCAACTTTTGCAGTTTATTTGAATCCCAAATAATTTTTCTATAATTAGGTACAATAGGTATATTTTAATTGCGAAAAAATCACCCTCCGAGATTATTTCAGATTTTCACGCTTCAGACTTCCTAGGTTACGAAAAATATGTTTCCCCATTTCGTCGATCTGTCGTCGTCTGTCATCTGTCTTTTGGCGCGATAGCTCAAAAAAGGCTTTAGAGAAAAACTTCAAATTGTGTATGCTGATAAGGGTTCTTTTCTAAAATCGGTATCTGAGAATTTTAAATGTCAAAGATAAATAACTTTAAAAAAAATTCATTTAAATAATTGTTGGGGGTAATTCCTTTGGACTGATTTGTCTATTGTTCTTCCAAGTGACACAATAAATACGAGGATTAAAGGAAATTTCAATTCTCAAAAATGTGTCCAAAAATCAAAAACTCAAAGTTTGTGTTACAGAAACATCGAACGACCATTTTATCCCTTAAAACTACTACTTCTTTTGCTAATACCGCGACAGGCATTGCACTAGGATATCAAAAGGAGATATAGAAAATTGTTTCACGATTATGATTTGCTTACTATGGAGAACTTCATTTTTGGTCTGATTTTTTCCTTATTAGGGCTCATCAGCAAGAAATGGATATTCTCTAATAGAACCATGGTACCATGGAACCTATTAAAACTTCTTTGCTAGTCATGGCCACATGAATAAATACTAAATAATTTACTATTTTATAAGTCATATATTCGCAATTTAAAATGAATGCCTACAAATTACCTTTATATACAGGATGCTTGCAAAATTGATTTTTCAACTAGGTAGGTGTATAAAGTAAATAAAATAACCCTTAAAAAACTCAAAACCAAGACGCAAAAAAATAATAAAAATTTAAGTCGGGTAACCGCGGTGGTCACAGAAATGGTCCATTTAGACCGACTCATCCATTCCAAAAATATTAATGACAGGTCCGGATTTGAATTTTTTAATTCCGTAACTTTTTTCTCTTAATGGATACCGAGGTCACCAGATCTGGGAATCACCCTGTATGCATCCGTCCAACTTTACAAAAATTACGAAGGCACTGGCTGTGACATATTAAAACCAACAATAATATTCCCATTATGACAACCGAAGATCTAAAAAGTATTGATAATTGGACCAATTAAAATTCCTTCAGCCACGGCTCATTATATCAGCTGGTGCAAAAAATGCGTGTGGTAACGTTTTTAAAAGGTGAGCATTCGGATAATGCAAACGCACCACAATGTAATTGCAACGAGGAAATCGCATTACTGTATCCAATTACTTCGGATTTAATTGATTTAATTTGTTACAATTAAATTTTTCCGGCAAAAAATGATAAAAAACATAAAGTGGTTTTTATTAAGCACACAAATTAATGAATGGTAAATAATAGTATGTCAATAATGATTTGATGAACATGGATTTTATTTAATATTGGTAGCTTGTTTGAATAATTACGGAAGTTTGTTCTTTGTACATTCCAAGTTTATTATGATTATCGTTTTTGTGGGCAAGCAATAGTAAAAAGTAAATACACTTATCCAGAAATATATCGTAAGTAAACTTGTTATCAGATGATATATGACGATTGGTTGAAATTTCTAGTTGGTATATCTCATCGTTTCAATCAAAATTTATTATTATCTACTTTGTGATGTCAATGTTTAATTTTACATCAATTCTTCGATTAGTTAGTAAGTAGAGTGACAATTCAGTTAGACACGTAAATTACACGGATGCCTATATCCAAATCTGGAATGTATAGACAGTAGGCTGACAGATAGACAGTAGGCTGACAGATAGACAGTAGGCTGACAGATAGACAGTAGGCTGACAGGTAGACAGTAGGCTGACAAATAGACAGTAGGCCGACCATATACTTAAAGTATGTGAGGCCGACAGATAGTAGGCTGACAGATAGACAGTAGGCTGACAGACCGAAATGAAAAGAATTGGTTATTGCCCTCTAGTTGGCTAAATCTCTTGTTGGATTTTTCTGTGCAGCAATACAGTCAGGATGTTAGCAAAATACAGTTTTAGGAAATTTTAACCTGTTTAAATTCATGATTTTTAGCGGTAGGATGTAATAAAAATTGAAAGAAATAGAGTGACAGTTCAGTCAGACATGTAAATTATACGAGCAGCTCAGATCCAAATCTAGAATGAATAGACAGAGATAGAGATATATAGACAAAACTCGTTAAGTATTTGAAAGGATTACAATTCATATTTTTAGAACCTAGTTTAAAAAATGAGTTATTTCCCTTTGGTTGGCCAAAGCTCTTGATGGCTTTTGATTGCTATGCATAAAAAAAGTCAGGGCGATAGTAAAAGACAATTGTAGGAAATTATTACTTAACGCTATAAATTTATGGTTTTTGATGGTAGGATCTCTTATAATAAAATGTAATGAAACTAAACATATTTGGAGTGACAGTTCAGTTAGACATGAAAGTTATACAGGGGTCCAATATCCAAATATGGAATGGATGGACAATAGGCTAAGAGGCAAGCAGAGCTCACTGAGTATTTGAATGGATTAGGGTAATTTCGGGTGAGATGGAGCAGCGATTGAGATGGCGCAGTTTATTATTGGCCGCCTCAAGTAAACAAACCAAATCTCAGTACCAAGACAGGCGTTCACTGCATGCAGTCGCCTCGTGTATTCTGTTAAATCATAATTTTCTACAAAAAAGGTAAGAAAATATTCAACATTCTAAATCCCATTCTGTAGAATTTTTTACAAGCTTTAGTACTCCTGCAGTATAGTAGTCTTTTAGTTTATACAATTTATTTTCATTTATATGTGCTCAAAACCAACCAAAGTGTATTTATAACCTAAATGTTTGGCCATGAATTGTCGCGTTAGAAAAATGCAGCTAAAACCATTTCTCCCGATCCATTTTTTCACCAAATATTTGTTCTATAGATTTTCAAATGCCTACTCACTACAAAAGAAAATATTGTGTTTCTCGAGATTTTTGACCAAAAAAGGCTATTATCCGCCATTGAAGCTGTGCGAAACAGAAAAATTGGTATAAAAAAAGCCTGCAGGCGGTACAGTATACCGTGCACAACGCTTCGTCGTAGACTACGAATAGGTCATTTTTAAAAAGCAATGTCGTTATTTACTTGTTGGTGTTCTTTGTAGGTGTCGTTAAAGAGGGAGCACAAGATCCATCTACTTTATTGAGCGAGACTAACGAGAGGAAACTTTAAACTACAGAAACATGGTTTTGCAGCTACCCGATCAATTGTATACGCACGATGGCATTCCAGTTAGCTGAGCAGCTACAGTTACCTTCATAAATTTAATACCAACAACGGTAATGCTGGTAAATATTGGTTGTAGTCTTTTCTTGAAAGGAATAAGGATTTGTCTGTTAAGAAATCTGAGGGTGTTTATATTACCCGAGCTAGGGGGATGAATAAGCAGGACATTTCTGATTAGCTTAACCTTCTTACAAAAACACTTGAAAAAGGGTCTAATAGATAAGTCAAGACCTAATATATTTAATATGGATGAAACTGGTCTACAATTGAATAAACGATCAGAGTATGTAATTTCTAAAAAAGGTTTCAAGAATGTGGCGGCACTGACCGAAAAAAAAAGAGAATCCATTTATTTAATGGTATGTTGCAATGTAGAGGGTACTTATATTCCCCTGCTATGTATTTTGAGGAAATCAATAAAAAATCTAGTATGAATATGGTATGCCCCAGGATCTAATGTTGTCATATTGGAAAAATCTGCATTTATATTAACACCTTAATCTTTCTTTTATGGTCAGAGACTCATTTCATTCCTAGAATATCTAAAGGACCTGTAGTACTTATCTTAGACGGTTACTTTTCACATGTGAGCTCGGTTGAAATACTAGAATTTTCTAAAATGATCGATATATCAGACTGGTATGTTTACCAAGTCACACGACACAATTTTTACAACCCCTAGAACGAGCTTTTTCCAAAGCACTGAAGTTCTATTATTACTCTGCATGTAACACTTTTATTCGAGCAAATCCAACTAAAACTATTAACAGGTTACAATTTGGAAAGCTGTTGAAAGAATCATTATCCAAATCGGCTACTGTGCACAATGCTGTTTCTGCCTTTCGATCCACGGGAATTTACCCTTTGAATCCCGACAAAATTCCCGATTATGCATACCTATCTCTCTGAACAAAGTAATAACCCCACTATTTCTAAAAATCCTGGAAAAATTACAAATTCTTGGTCCAGCAACGATGCTGGTGTTTTACCAACTGTAGGTACTCAAAATGAAGAAGAATCAGAAACGCCTGGAAAATGCTGGACAGTATATGTCCTGTACCATCAACCTTAAGGGTTAATACTGTGAGGATGCGTAGTCGACAGGTGGCTGCTGTCTTAACTGGAGAAGAAAATATTAAAAGAAAAAAGAGCTTGTCGAAAAAAAAAGCAGCAAAACAACGTAGTAAGGATGAAAACAAGGCAAAGAAATATGCAAGAGACCAACAGCCGTGTGTTGGACAGAAGCAAATAGTCAATATTTCATCAGAGAGTGAAACAGAGGTTTTGCTGGAATCTGAAACGAAGGTGAAAATGATAATGATTACAAACATGAATGTGTGGGGTGTGAAGATCATTATCAAACCACAAATAGTAAAGAAGATTAGACTAAGTTCTTCAAATATTCTAGGTGGTTACATGAGGGATGCACTACCTTTTTGAACATGTGCTTGCGCTGTGGAATGAAAAAGGATCTGCAGTAACCTTTAAATCTTGAGCGTTTTTTATCGATTTTTTGCAGTTTTCTCCCGACATTATTTTTAAGACGTGCGCTATCTCACTCAAGCTGTAAGATGGTTTTTTCACTATTTTTATTAACTTTTTTTGTACCAATTCGCTTTGTGATTTTTGTTTATTTGTTACCTTACCGACAAGTACAAAGCCTTTATGATTGAATTTTAAGCTATCAATTTGGTTTTTATGACTTTGGTAAAAACCCAAGAATGGCCATAGCTCTTTTGATTGCTGTACACAACGAAAGTGAGGATGATAGTAAAAGATAATTTTAGGAAACTTTTCCTCTATAAATTCATTATTTTTAGCTATAGGAACTGATATAATTTATAATAAAAAGTAATGAAAGTTGAAATAAAAGACAATTTTAGGATATTTCTAACTCTATAAATTTATGGGTTTTGGCGTTAGTAATTGTTACAACAAAATGTAACGAAACTTGAAATAATTAAAGTGACAGCCTAGTTAGACATGTAAAATATACGTCGTGCAGAGTAGAATAATTTATAAATGACAAAATATGTTTGGGGTAGGTAACATTTATTTCGCGCTAAAATATTATTTTTCCTTTTTAGCCAGATGACAGGCTCAGCATCATACGAGTATATTCGAAATTACAACATGGCACAGTGATATAAAACAACAACGAAAATCGCGGTTTCAAATCTCATTTGCACATCCAACATCCAAGCGGTTGCATTTTCCATTTCTTTCTATGTTTCTCTCCGTACTGACTGACTCATAAATCTGTGACATTAAAAAACAAAAGCACAGAGTACATCAAAACATGTCTGTGGTAAAAAATGTAGGTTTAGCAAAAAGCAAAAGCTTGATGGCATGATGGCGGCGTCACGTTGGCTGGTTGCGGTTAACGAATTACATGTGTGTGAGCGCGGAACCTTTTAGCTTGACAAATCGAGTGTCGGAGACGGTGGGGCCCTCGTCTCGTGGGTGGATGCAATTACTTTTTCTATCAAACTCTCCTTCCTTTCATAAACATATACGTAGGAACACATCGATCTTGAACGAACAAATCTATTTGCCGAAATAAAGAATGAGACAGGGGCTGCTCCATTATCTACTACTTACTATATATTTTTTCTTGTTTTCGTAAGACGCTCCCCAACGTTTTTGTCTTTATATGGTCTCTTTCTTCCTCTGAAAACGTTTCAAATAAAAAAAGGCTGTTATTTTCCCGCTAAAAGCTGAGATCCTATTCAAACGTTCTTTCGGGAAGCGCAACTTATAATAATTCACGTTTCATTCAGTCTGTACCTATTCAATTCTCCTGAATAATAGAGCTACTAAGATGTTTTAATGATAAACAATTATTGTTTCACAGGATTGTGAACCAAAATACATTTTTTTATAGATAACCATTACTAAAGTAGTTTGTGGAACGAAAATGAAGCAAGAGCATAACGTCATAGGTAGAGTGCTATACGGAAAATACACTCGAGTGTTACAGTAAGAATAGTTACTTTTCGACCTACTAACAAAAATCTATAAAATTTTAAAAGATAATTTATAATTAATTAATGTAAAATAACTATTTTAAAGGTAATTGACAAACATTTGAAATTATAAATTTTATCTACTAATAAAATGTAACAAAAAAAAAATACGTCAGTAGAGATTTGAACCCTGGACCTTAAAACAGGCTTCATTCAAGTTTTTAGTCTAAAAGATTTTTCAATTTTTATGATTTATAATTAAACTGGTTCTAGATAGTTTTATAAAAATTACAGTTTCTTTGTAAATACGAGGCTGGTAAAAACTTTCAATAAATAACTTATACTACTCTTCAATCTAACTCAATGCAACTTTGTAATCTTCTTGTGAGCTTCATAATACCTTTTTTCAATAAAGAGTTTTTTGGTTGGGTAGCAAGCCAGTTTTGCACAACGCTCCACTTCGTCATCGTCTTCAAACTTTAGGCCGCCTAAAGCTTTTTTGAGAGGTCTTAACAAATGAAAATTGTAGGATAACGAGTATGTGTCATTGGAAGAAAAAGATAATATTTCCCAATGAAATTTGACAAGTATGATTCGAGTCAATTGCGAAGTCCTTGCTCGTTTCGCATGAGGTATATTTTCAACACGTTCTCGGCCATGTACTTCGGAAAGTTTAGCACAAGTAAAACACTTCTCCCTATTATTGCCGAAGTCATTCGAAAATTTCAGTTGATTTTATATTTTCGTTGCAAATTTATTTTATAATAATTCGTTGCGCAACAGAAACATGTACAGATTGTTTCGTTATTTTTGACAGTACTAATAAAAAACAATTGAAATTTCTAGACAGTTTCTAAGAGATACAGATGAAAACCGATTTCCAACCAAGCGTTTCCATAAGATTTTATGGCGAAATATCTAGTATTAGACTAGACATACAAAATTGTGTAAATGTTACATACTTTGATTCAACAAGACTTTTGATAAAGTACCTACTTAATATAGGATGATAACTACATTAATTAGACAGGATTGTTAAATTGGTTACCAAATTTTTATCCGACCGCTAATTTGCATTTAATTATAGAGTCGTGTATAAGTACACCCAAGGTACTGTTAAGCGGTATTCCACAAGGTTTCATATCAGGACCACTTCTATTTAATATTTATATATAATCCAGATCTCCAGTTCCTATTAAGCTCAGAATTTTCGGTATGTGCCGACGAGACGAAAATATACAACAATCCTATGATACATAATGAATTTCAAGAAGACACCTCAATAAAATATTTAATTGGCCAGAAAAGTGGTTACTAACTCTAAACCTTAAAAAGTGTGTGGTATTGCACATAGGTAAAAGTAATCCGAAATTTACATATAGGTAAGGTAAATGAATCGGTACTAAGAAAAACTAATTCTCATTCCGATTTTGGTGTTTTAATATTTTTGTCGTGAAACAGACAGTTGTAAAACTTTATATATGCGTCCGATACTAGAGTTTGATAATTAGGGTTAGTGTCCAATATTGCAGAGATATAGAAAACGTTCTGTTGTATTACACGAATTCCTTTCAGTCCTCATACGAAGAAAGGCTTGAAACGCTTGGCCTTCCATCCTCAGCCAATCGAAGTAGAAAAGGAGACCTTGTAACAATTTTTAACTTTCTATTTGATGATTCTATATTGCAACACTTGTTTACCCTTAATCCCGACGATCGTCTTGTTATTGTCTTGTTATTATCTTGTTATTGTCTTGTTATTTTCTTGTTATTGTCTTGTCATGTTATTGTCATGTTATTGTCATGTAATTGTCATGTTATTGTCATGTTATTGTCATGTTATTGTCATGTTATTGTCATGTTATTGTCATGTTATTGTCATGTTATTGTCATGTTATTGTCATGTTATTGTCATGTTATTGTCATGTTATTGTCATGTTATTGTCATGTTATTGTCATGTTATTGTCATGTTATTGTCATGTTATTGTCATGTTATTGTCATGTTATTGTCATGTTATTGTCATGTTATTGTCATGTTATTGTCATGTTATTGTCATGTTATTGTCATGTTATTGTCATGTTATTGTCATGTTATTGTCATGTTATTGTCATGTTATTGTCATGATATTGTCATGTTATTGTCATGTTATTGTCATGTTATTGTCATGTTATTGTCATGATGTTGTCATGATGTTGTCATGTTATTGTCATGTTATTGTCATGTTATTGTCATGTTATTATCTTGTTATTATCTTGTTATTATCTTGTTATTATCTTGTTATTATCTTGTTATTATCTTGTTATTATCTTGTTATTATCTTGTTATTATCTTGTTATTATCTTGTTATTATCTTGTTATTATCTTGTTATTATCTTGTTATTATCTTGTTATTATCTTGTTATTATCTTGTTATTATCTTGTTATTATCTTGTTATTATCTTGTTATTATCTTGTTATTATCTTGTTATTATCTTGTTATTATCTTGTTATTATCTTGTTATTATCTTGATATTATCTTGTTATTATCTTGTTATTATCTTGTTATTATCTTGTTATTATCTTGTTATTATCTTGTTATTATCTTGTTATTATCTTGTTATTATCTTGTTATTATCTTGTTATTATCTTGTTATTATCTTGTTATTATCTTGTTATTATCTTGTTATTATCTTGTTATTATCTTGTTATTATCTTGTTATTATCTTGTTATTATCTTGTTATTATCTTGTTATTATCTTGTTATTATCTTGTTATTATCTTGTTATTATCTTGTTATTATCTTGTTATTATCTTGTTATTATCTTGTTATTATCTTGTTATTATCTTGTTATTATCTTGTTATTATCTTGTTATTATCTTGTTATTATCTTGTTATTATCTTGTTATTATCTTGTTATTATCTTGTTATTATCTTGTTATTATCTTGTTATTATCTTGTTATTATCTTGTTATTATCTTGTTATTATCTTGTTATTATCTTGTTATTATCTTGTTATTATCTTGTTATTATCTTGTTATTATCTTGTTATTATCTTGTTATTATCTTGTTATTATCTTGTTATTATCTTGTTATTATCTTGTTATTATCTTGTTATTATCTTGTTATTATCTTGTTATTATCTTGTTATTATCTTGTTATTATCTTGTTATTATCTTGTTATTATCTTGTTATTATCTTGTTATTATCTTGTTATTATCTTGTTATTATCTTGTTATTATCTTGTTATTATCTTGTTATTAT
Source organism: Psylliodes chrysocephalus (assembly GCA_927349885.1). NCBI lineage: Eukaryota > Metazoa > Arthropoda > Insecta > Coleoptera > Chrysomelidae > Psylliodes > Psylliodes chrysocephalus. The sequence continues at coordinate 45,089,993 of OV651820.1, read as the reverse complement.
CTTGTTATATAATATATAAACCATAACTAGTGGATTTCATAGTGATACAGCTTCCATACTAAAACTGATATAAAATTATATCCATTTAGTAGACTGATATAGCCAACTTATTCGTTCTCTAGTATGTACCTATTTAGAATAGAAAATACACCTGATGTGGATGTAGAAAAAAATATGTTTTTTACACTACTAGCATTCGAAGATATCATTAGAAGCTTTTCGGATTACGACCGGCTTTGCCCTATTTGGGGCTCTTCATGGAGAGGCAGAGATTTTATACAGAAATTATAAACTACAGTGAAAATAAACTATATAATATGGTGTTTTTAAGAAAGGGAATATAAAAATGATTAAAAGCTAGTTGGTAATGAAAAAAAAAAAAAAAAAAAATATGAAAAACATCAGTGGATACTGTCAAAAGTATTTAGCATTTATTATTTAAAAACCTTCTTTTGTTCCTTTTTAATAAATCGGATTTACAATTAATTTGCAAATTGAAGGTCTGAGCGTTAGTGGACATGAAGTTAGAGCCAGTAGAAGTGATATTGGATTACAAATTCGAAATCCACCAGAATTGTATTCTTTTTTTTTTTCGAGTTACTAAGTAACTAAAAATGATTTCTAATGTTTAGGTAGAATATGGCGTTCCTAAAGTGGTCCTAAAGTGGCAGTCAAAACCGAAAACATAAACAAAATTAAGAGGAAAAAAATTTGAAAAGCAGAAGACAAAGAAAAGAATAAAAAAATCTTGTTATAGGAAAATATTCGTTGGAATTTTTTCTAGTACCCAATTAACACTTTTTTATTTTTGAACGTTTTATGACAATTTTGTGTGGTACATAAAAATACGCTAATTATCTGTGTCTCTTGTGGCACTTATGTATAATTTACTTTAAATTAAAATAGTGTAGATAAAGAAATTGTAAATAATAGGTACCCTTATTAGGAGATGATTATCACTAAATTATATGTCGGGATTTTAAGGTCTCAAAAAACAAGCGCACATTGTTTTTAATGAGGTACACTTTCATATTTACAAAGCGTAAACAAAATATTATTTAATACTTAAAATACTAATAATAGTTTCTTCATTAAAAACATTTTTAATAGATAGGATAAAAATATTTTTAATAGATAGGATAAAAATATTTTTAATAGGTAGGATACAACTATGTGTATTCGAACTGATCTTTGTCAATTTCGCAAACATTTTCAGAAAGTAAGACTGGTTGATAAACCCTTGGAGGAATGAAAAAATTCAACTGTGGAGTGTATTCTTATTGTCAACAGTACATCCAAGTAATAAGTATACAATAAAGCCTGTCAAAAGTAAAATGAAGACAAGTGGATAAAGGTGTCATGTCACATTTCTTAAAAAAATTATGTTTATGGTCTAATATACCTAAAATTTACTATATTTTTTTGTAATAGTTCTGATTTCCTATTTTGATAAATAACGGCTATTCATTAGAAAGGAAGGTATCATGAGCCATATATCATAATGCAATTGTAAAACTTAAAACTTGTTTTCCTCGCTATAATCTTTTTGTGACATGACACCTTTGTCTACGTGTGTCTTCAAATATCAGAATTCACCTGAATTAATTAAGAATTGAGGTATCCAGAAAGTCCTAAAAAATGAAAACAGGTATGTTGAGCTCGAATTGATTACAATTATATTTTTTGAAAGCAGTAAAGCAATGGAATTAAAAATAATTATTTTGAAAATTATGTTTTGCTATGACTTTGGAAAAACCGTTAGTGGGAACAAACAGTTAAGTACTATTATGATTAAAAAAAAAAAACCTTATTGAGATGAAAATTTTAATTCATAATAAAATCAAAAATATTTTATTTTCATCCTGGTCCTTCTACTAGAAGCAGGAGACCTTGGGCTAGGTCCCATCTTACTAGCAATCAAGCCTTAGAGCTTATTTATACCTATAATATGAGGATTCTCTCTGCCACCTCCTTATCTGAAAATGTAGATATTATGTGGCTGTTATGAGAGTTGTTCCAATGGCCTACCAAAATTTTGATTCAACTTTTGGTAAAGAACCACTTTTCTTGACTAGTTAGTGCTAAGAGTCTTACCTAAAAGAACATTGATGGTATTAATAAGATATATAGACACTAGATATTCCCTACAATTTTTTTTTGGATCTCTGTTCACTCAAAAAATTATTAAATAGGATATTTACTTATTTAATAGGATGTTTATTTATTCAATAGGTGATAGGTGTATATCATTTTTTAACCTTTCTATTGTGATTTGTTATTAATATAAATATGATTTATAAATATTTAATGAGTATACTGGATTTAAATAGATAATACAATACGCAGTTAATTATATTAACTTACTTTTAAAGAAAAATAAAAAAGATCATATAAATACATAAAATATGTGGAGAAGATCATCCATTCTCAAGTGTGGCAAGGTGTATTAGATACAACCAAAAAATACCCAAAATCTTGGTCATAGTAAATTGGTCTTGGTGTGCCATACAAAGTACATTGGAATAAGTTATTTATCGAGCTATTTATACTTTTATTTATAGACTCATTTTAAATCCAATATTTACAAGAATGCACTTTTATCCAACATTAACTGGTACCTCAATTTCATAAAAATCTTTTACATACCATCAAATTTGAACGAACCGTTTTGGAGAATAGTTTTTATTAAAACCAACGCTTAAAAAAAAGATATCGGTTTGTCAATCATCTATAAATAAAACAAATAATTGGAAAAGTATCAAAAAGGTACTGATTTTTAAAAATGTAGGTACCTACCTAATACCTAACCTCATTAATTTGAGCCACTGTGTAGGTATGTCTTATTATGCAGTTTCTTAGATATAAACAAACGTAGAAAAAACCGGCCACACAAAAACGTCATTAGTAAATTCCTTTTAAACATTGTACAAATATTTTATCTTCGTCCAATTCTGGTTAAAAAATTTGAATCCGGTTTGAAGACAAAAAAAACGGTTGCCCTCTTGACATTACAACGGTATATACAAAATATTCTAAGAATTATGACTGTGTAACATTTAGCCTACATGAACATTAAGATTTTCAGTTGATAAGCGAAACAAGATAGGTACTTGGAAATATGAAAATGTCTACAGAGATAAAATTGTTTTGGGTAGAAATTATATTTTTTGTTATGAATAATTTTGGAATCAGATTTCAAAACATCATTCTATGATAAATGCATCTTTTTAAGCAATGTTAATATACAGTAACTAAATGTTATGTCAGCATTAAACAGGGCAACACGGGGAATATTTTTTTCCATAGTGCCTGAAAACCTCTGATGTACTTTCAGTTCTTTTAATCAGATTGATAGGTACTACCAGACATATTTTACAAGTTTTATATACATATATTTTTTTTTCTTAAAACATGTTGGTACAGGTCCGGTTTTAGGACAAATTATAAAATTTTCTAATTACCCCAAAAAAATTAAAAATACTCATTTTAAAAGAATTATCTGATTTAGAAACGCAAAAACTTATCTTGGATAGTAATTTTAGAAAAGAAACTTTTTGCTGAATAAGTTTTATTGCTGTAAATAACTTAAATGCAATTCAAACGTTTACCACATCATATCTGATTATTCCTAAGGACGATATAAAACCTGGAAATTTAGGCAATTCCTGTATAAAGTACTGGGACAAATAGCACATAATCGGCCCGCTCATGGTTGATTTTCGCCGTTTGATTATTGATTTATGTACAGAGGAAGCAAAGTTTAGTTAGTTAAGAGACAAGCGAAAGAGAGATAGCGCGACTTGGGGGCTCCGAATATTAATTGGCCCAGAGCGGATCCCGCTGCACCCGCTAAAACCGACACATTTACACCTCATACTTCTCACCCTTGCCTCGAGCCCTTTGCATAACCATTCCATCCAAAAACACCCTGGAGTGTCAACTTCTTTGATTAAATTAAAAGTTTCACCCCTACTGGGCCTTTGTTACTATTTACATGCAAATCTCATTTCGTCCAATTACCGTCAACGTTTTTGGCTGAATGTTTTTAATAAGGCCGAACGAAAATGGGAAACGAGGACCAGCGTGTATTTCATTTGTTTCGGTATTTTGGTCAACGACGCGGCAGCTGCTTACATTTGTATACAATGTGTTTCCGAATAAAGCATAAAAAATTAAACTGTCGATTCCATACCTAAAATTAATGTGAGTTCTTCATTTTTTTTTGCTAGGCTGTAACCTCCTAAAGGGAGGCAACAATAACCGGCTTTTAGTTTATTTTTTTACACGCTATATAATTTCATAGTATCTCTCTAGCTCTTTTTTTTGTATCTCGCGTTGTTTTCCAGGAAAAGCTACCAATTTTTCACGTAATTTTTCATAAAATTATATTTTAACGTTTTTTTGTCATAAGATACACCTATCAGCAAAAAATCATTTAAATAAACTTTGCCACTGGTGTACGACATGGGTACGTAACATATTTCATCCCTTCTTAAGTTTACATCACCCTCCAAAAATTAATTTGGACTATATTTTTGAAATTTTTTAATATATTTTAAATAAATCATTTACTCTTTTTGGAAATTTATAAAATAATCCAAAATTACAAAAAAAATAAATAAGTTTTTGGACAATGGCGTAAAATATAGAGGGGATGAAGGTGTTACTTCTCCATGCCGTACGCTACTGGCAAAGTTTGTTTATCTGCTTTTGTTACTTATAGGTGTATACTGTGTATGTTGTGTCATTATTGGAATCTCTCCTTTAACACGAGTTAAACCAAATGGAACAACTGAGATTTTATTTAGCCAGGAATGTCTTAAATAAAATAAATCAAACAAAAATCTGGAAATGCTTAATTGTCTAAATAAAATTTCTAATAAAACTTATGATCAAATAAATTACAACGCAACAATTAAAAGATTACTACATAATCGATTGTAGAATTCGTCTACTATATTTCTCCATGATTCTCTAGAAATTAATAACAATCGATAATTTCTTGCTTTAATTTGCAAGACTGGCTGATTTAGTTTTGTAAACCTTATTTTTCAAATATCCCTAACAAAAATAATCTTTAGGATTAAAATGAATCAAAAATTAATCTATTTGTGAGTACCTTAGTGAGTTGACAAACGATAAATCCTCTATTTATTCTCTATGAAAAGTCACAAAGCGATTAAAAAAGCCCACTGTGCAGAATGCTCCAATCAGAAATACAGATGGCAGCCGGGCTAGAAATAATATACAAAAGTTAATAGATTCACAGAGCACTTACAAAATACCTTCCAACCAAATGAAGGAAAAGAATTACCGAACTGGGCTCCTCTAGAAACAGAGGACTCAATTATCAGACCAACCTCTCCAAAGGAAATTGCAGAAGATATAAAAACAAATATTAATACTAAGAAAGCTTTGATTTAATTACAGTAGAAATCTTAAAACAACTTCCGAAAAAAGCCATAATTAAAATTACACACCTGTTTAATTCCTCATTCAAACTTAGGTATGTCCCTAGGTTGCCGAAAGAAGCTGAAGTCATTATGATCCCTAAACCAGGTTTCATCATATAGGCCAATATCTCTATTGCCTATAATATCGAAACTATTTAAAAAAATACTAATAAAAAGACTAAAACCCATCATTGAAGAAAGGAAACTAATTCCAGATAACCAGTTCGGCTTTAGAGAAAACCATTTAACTATAGATCAGGTTCATAGAATCTCAAATAAGATTGTAAAAGCATTAGAAAACAAAGAAGTCTGTTCAGCCATCTTCCACGTTGTTGCACAGGCTATTGATGAAATATGGCATGATAGCTTGAAACATAAATTGAATGTGCTGCTTCTACAGCCATACTCAGAGCTTTTGGATTCATACATTTCAGATAGATTCTTTAGAGTAAAACACGATGAAGCATACTCTGAATTGAAAGAAATTAAAGCAGAAGTACCACAGGGAAGAGTCTCGGGACCCACTTTGTACCTGTTATACACTTGTGACATACCCCAATTAGAACAAGACGCAATAGCTACATTTGCAGATGATACAGCCATCCTAGCGATAGGCAAAGATCATGAAAAGGCTGCAAATAAACTACAAACATCAGTTAGTCAAGTAAATAATTGGACCAAAAGATGGCGTATTAAACTAAACGAAACCAAATCTGTTAATAATAATTTTACTAACAAAAATGGTCAAAGAATACCAATTAACATAAATAATGCTCAGGTCCCTTATGCTAACTCGGCAAAATATCTAGGTATTACATTAGATGCAAGACTTCGCTAGAATGTCCATGTTAAAAAGAAAAGACAAGTTAGATATAACATTCAAGAAAATGTTCTGGTTACTTGGTAGGCATTCCAGCCTATCTACATACAACAAAATTCTATTATATAAACAAGTTCTCAAACCAATTTGAACCTATGGCATTCAGCTCTGGAGTTGTGCCAGCTACAGTAATATTCTTTTAATCCAGAGATTCCAGAACAAAGTATTGAGGAACATTGTCGATGCTCCTTGGTACATTAAAAACAGCGAGATCAAAGGTCGTTTTCGAAACTAAAACTCATTAAAGCTTATTTGCGGAGTACTATGGGTGCGATAAGACTTAGTGATTTGACTATATTAAGCATCGATCATGAACGTGTCCAGAAATTAAACTTGGAACAATGTGCCAATAATTTTTTAATTTTGAAGAAACGGCGATTTGGAAAGCATCATTTCGGTTAGCAGATTTTGCATTAGTAAGTTTTTTTATATTATTATTCTATATTTTTTGCATTATTTATATTTTTTAATTTATCTAGAGGATCTAGAGGGGGGCCAGAGGGGCCCGGACCCATACCAAAGCTAATATTTCGTATGTTTTCTCTTTACAGTTGATTCACATTTATCTTCTTCTTATATATGTATTGAATGAGCCCCCCCCCCCCCCCCCCCCCCCCCCCAAAAAAAACATGTCCAGATACGCTACTGACAATTAGTGCTTATATTGTCACATAATTTTGCGGGGGGGAGGGCAAATGTTTGCCGCCGCCACTGCATTAAATACCATCTCGTCTAACAAACCATCATTCCGGAAATATATGATCTAAATATCCTCGAATTTTTATATTTACATCAAAATCAACTGGAGCCCCCCATCTTACTGAAATCATATCTCATTAAAATTGCCTCCAAACAGGTTTCTTAATACAGGTACAATTACATTTCTAAGTAGGTATCATTTCATGCAACGAAACTCTGAATATAGGTATTCTAAAATTTTGTTGTTATTGCCTGTTTTTGGTTTACCTGTATGATTTCCAACTGTTACATCAAACATTTAGTAAAATTATAGCCATTACTAATTTTTGAATATTTGACTTGAACACACCCTGGTATTTCGAAAACATGTAATATTTTATTTAAACATGTTTCGTTCAGTCTTCTTATTTTTAATCAAAGAATCTTCGGTTGTCCTATTCTTAATGAGATTTTTTTTTTTTTTTTTTCGATTTATGGCCTAGGTTTATATACCTAATATGCCAGTCTCAAATTTGTGTTTAAATTCTCAATCATGTGTGTTCTGTGTAGGCTTTGTTACTGTTTCCCAGCGCCACTTTAGGAATAGCACTGTTAATTAGAACCCAACAGTGAATGGTCGAGTGGGGAATCCTACCAAGGCATCAGAATTAATTTTAAATAATTAAATTAAATGAAAAAATTCCGGCCAACGGTGGGATTCGAACCTGGGACCCTTGGATCCACAGGCAGAGGCTCTAACCACTAAGCCACCCACCCCCCTAATGAGATTTTAGAGATGAGTATTTTAAATAAGATTTTTTTTTTTTTTTCATAATTTTGTTTTGCTGGAATGGTATTTTACAAAGCTTGCCTTGCACAGAAATTGAATAATAACACTAAAACAAAACTGATTTTCTAGGGAAATAAAAACAATTTACTGATGCAATAGTTTCAGAGAGTAGTAAATTTGATCAATAATTAATATTTTTCAGGTAGTTACGGACTTAAATATCAGCAGCGGAATTATTTATTCAATATAATAAAAATTAAGACGCAAAATTATGAATTTAGCAATTAGAATCGACATAATTGTATTTTAAATTATCTATATTTCATTATGAGAAGAATAATATCAAAACCTGTAATAAAAAGACTATTTTAAATAAGCATTTCATACGAAAATAATATACCGTACACTTTAAATCTGCCGCTAAGCATTTGGCTCGAAAGGCTTCACCTATCGGTTAATAGCCAAACTTTTTTCGGCTCAACGCTCGTAGACTCTGTGAAGCCGGTAAAACAGTTCACTTGTCAACGGGTTCGGCTGTAAATTATCGTATACTCGAACCTGTTGGAAACTTTCTTCCAAATAGATTTCTTTATTCATTCCGCGGTTACGAATGGAGTCACGAAAAGGTTGATTTGTTTCGCGCACGCATCGATTGTACGCGACGTTGCCGATTTGTGAACAAAATCGTCAGATTTATATTCACTTAAAAATACCTATAAAAATATTTCTAGATTAGATTAATGCAATAATGAAGTACAAAAATTCACTTTTCTCAATTAGAAAATATTTTTTTTTTGCTGGGGCATGTTGGAAATTCAAATTGAAATAAATTATTCTTTTATGAAATGTTGGTTGAAAATGGATTGTTTTCTTGGAATTAGGTACGCAAACAATCCAAAAATTCAATTTCGACAATTTGACAAGTCTACCACGTTTACTGTTGATGTTACTCTCCTTGCAGTTAGTTAATCAGGTCTAGGAAAGAACAGTAAGACAACTTTAAATTGCTAGCTAGGTAATTGAACCAATTAAATGGAGAATTAGGCTTAATGAACTAATAAAAAAATAGCAGAACATCTCTGTCTAAATATCAATGAGTTAAATGCATGACCCTTGATGCCAAGTTATGATATAAATTACATATTACAAAAAAGATAAATACATTAGGATTCAAATATAAACAGCACTACTGGCTCGTGGTCGCCAAAGAGGGATCAGAACTACCATTTACAGGACCCGAACTTGTATTTGGGATAAGCAAAACCTCTGCTCGATATGCAATGAACAGATGGATAACCACAAAACACCAAACTTACTGGCAAGAGATAAGAGGGTACAGAATCAGTAAACTCATGCTAAGAGAAGTAAACACACACATGGCTACTAAGTTACTACAACTCGCAAGGCCTCAGATATCCATCATTGTGGGATTACTAACGGGACATTGCTCGCTGAAACACCTTCATGTGATGGGATGATACAATGATCCCTCCATGTGTAGACTGTACATGGAATAGGAAGAAACCTCATGCTATATAATCTTTGAACACGAAGCTATTGCTTTTTCGGCCTAGAATTAGGAAGAACGCCCCTGAACCTCTTAGTAGGGAACTTAGTAGAACTAACCCAAAGGCACAGGACTATTTCAAATAAAATACCTGAATACGGAAAAACCAGGGACTACAAGAGACCCAAGAGGCTACAGTGTTCTGAGCCAAAAATAATCCCATCTGCTTATAACTGACAAAGATAAAGATAAAAATAAAGACTGGCTCGTGGACAGAAACTCAAAACTACATACTAAAATATTAATCTACTACCAGGTTATAAGACCAGTGCGGCTTTACAGCATTTAATTATTAGGTTGTGCCAGAGACATTAAGTCTATTCAAATCTTTCAAAAGACCTTTCAGAGACCTTGAAATTCCAACAATGAAAAAAGAAATCAAATATCACCTACCAGGCAATGCAGAAGTTCTTCAACTGCTGAACAATCAGGACCATGTTCAAAGATTGAAGAGGACCAAGCCATTTCATCTCGTCTAGGGTGGTTCTGTATGTGCGCGAGACTTGTATATGGTAATCAGAACAATCAAATGAAGATATATGGATAGATTATTTTGATTGCTTTAGAACGTTAGTCCAAGAGAGTAGTTTAAATGGCAGGCACTATATGGTGTCAAATAATAATAATAATAATAATAATAATAAAAAAACGAATACCAAGTTCCTAAATTACCAACATTGTACGTATATTGAACATTTTCCTTCTGTTTTCTTAATGTTATTTGTTAAGTCCTAGATATTCTGGCTACGAAACTAAAATATAGAATGTGGTTATTATAACTATCATCATGAATAAAATATGTAGCACATAAAGTTTTATTACAATTAATTGTCTACCGATTTTGGCCCTAAAGGCAATCATCGGGTCTAAAAGGACAGAGAAAGAATAGTAATAAAATAGATTCAAAAGGTAGTTACAAATCTAACAAACCTTAAACAAATTCAACTTTGGTACAATTAAAAGTAAGTAGGACAACACAACACTTAATATAAATAAAATTATTATAATTATGAAGGAAAACTCTAGGCAAGCACTACACTGAATAGTCTTGTCAAGTTACAACTAAATAAGAGATTTTCTTAATTTTGGAAAATTATGTGGTTAGAAGTAGTAAAATGTTTGTTTTATATTATGTAAGTGAAAGAAATTGGAGAACAAGGTACTTTACTTATATTTTTTTGGCGTACTTAAGGAATAAAAAATTAAAAAGTAAGTAAGTTGAACACGGTGTAATAAATCTAAGTCATGACGAAGGTTTGGTTAGAGAGTCGCCACTTAGTGAGCTGAAGTTTAAAGTGAAACTAAACATGTTACTTAGTAATAGCTTGGAGCTTGGAGGAGCTAGACATTAGACACATAACTGAATGAAGAGTAGAAGAAGGAAATAAAAAAATTGTCAAAATAAACGAACAAGCATAAATGAATAGCAAGAACCTGGATGTAGATAGCTCGGGATAGAAAAAATTGGAATAGATTGACGTTATTAAACCTCATAAATAGAAATACACTGACGTTAAAAAAAAATATAAAAGATGTTCATTGTTCATAGCAAAACTGTAAAATTCAGAATTGATGATGTTTGCAATTGCGTAACCTCCAAAACAAACATGCACTGTATTAATTTGCAATTGCGTCAAATTAGGTCTTTTCCTTTGCATCGAAAGTGTAGCACTGAGCTACACCACTTCTGAAAATATCGTTCCGTTTATACAAATTGTATGGATAGAACGATATTTTCAGAAGTGACGTAGCTCAGCGCTACACTTTCGATGCAATGGAAAAGACCTATTGTGCGCTCGTATGTTCATGGCACAATTTAATACGTTTAAGCAACTGATGTCCAAACGTATGTCGCAACATTGAAATTCAATTTAATAAAATAAATGTTTCGAATAAGTGTTTCAATAACAATTAAAATGTTAAAATATTATCATTTTTAAAATAATTTTCCAATACCTACAAATAGCTTTGAATAGATAATATATTAACCTATAGGTAATACCGAATAAATTTGAATTTTTAAAACGTCAGGTAACTTGCTTGTATGAACGCGGATCTGGAAAAAATTTAACGATCAATCTTGGGAATTCTAGAGCAACGTACATGACATGAAACACTAAATGCAAGATGATTCATATTGTTTGTCATTGCTGTCATTTTGTTTGGTTGTTAATAATATTTTTGTTCTAACACACCATCGAATTCTGCATGACCTCGATCATGGATCTACGCAACGGTTCAATTTTTGTTATAGAGATAAAATAAAAACAGGTTGTTTGTTTTGTTCCTTCGAAAATATGCTAAAACTATCCGGCGAGCTGTTGACCAATAAGCAGTTTAAAAGTACGCTTCCACTGGAAAAGAAAACAGAACAGAAGGAACAATAATTTTGGTTCTAAGTTTGAAGCAATATATCGTGAGTGCTGACTTGCACAGTTTGTTGAGTTTACACAAAGCTTTAAATCTAAATTCGTCGCGTTTATGTAATAAGCAGTTCTTCACCTATGGGGAACCAATTCATGTATAATATATTTCTCATTACTGGTGGTATAAAGGCTACAATGAAGAACATTTTAATATTTTGCTCTCCAAGGGCTGGTTATTTTATTTTGATTTGATTTTTATTTCCAGTCATATCTAAATATGCATTTTTTTAAATTTGACTGTTATCATACATATTTTTTAAACAATTTCCTAAAATTTTCGTTATCCAACGTATTGGGCAAAATAAAAAGTTTTCAGTCAAAATATTTCTGTAAATGTTCATAAATATAATACTTTGAAACAATGTTATTAAACTTCACAAATCCTAAAGAACTTATTTGAAAAATCGTGTTTAAATGAAATTGACAAAATGGGTTTCAAGTCCTATTGGACAGGGCATACAATCGAAGAGAAATGAAAAACATTACTATTAAATTATATTCTGAAATCGACATAAATTGAAAGATTCTGATAACAAATTGTCTATCGAATTAAAATCCATGATTGAACAAATAAATTTTTTCATTGATTAGCTTTAATATACTGCAACATTTTTATTGACATAAATTTTACTGAATCTAACGCCTTTATATTGATGACAAAACACCTTAAACAAATAAATAGTCACTTTGGTTTTTCGTTGTCTTTCATTCAGTAAATATTAAGCACTTGATAATTTTACACTTCAGACCTTGCTAAGAAATTATTCTTGTTTGATTTGGCAACACTGCTTTTAAAGTATTTCAAGAGAAGACTACGTTATAATGACAAAATTAATGGTGCTGCTCCTACGGATTGTTGACAGTAGAATTAATTTATAAATTATAATATGAATTACTTAATATAACTTTACTGTTAGTGCATTCCATGATTGAGAATACTCAGTGGTAACTAATGGTAGATTGAGATTCTTTAAGTTTTCATCGGTTTTTGTTGCGCTTTAAGTATTTATACCTTCGCCAAATAGAAAATTGCACAGTAGCTGTTTCTAGATGATTATATTTATTGTATAATAAATAGCTCAATGCAACTTGTTACATTCTCATTCTTATAAACCAGATGTTGTAAATTGTAGGTGACTTAATTCTTATCAATTTCTTAGATAAATTATAGGTACCTAGGTAAATTAAATATTTTCGGTCTACCACATACGATTTTTTGAAAATAGTTTTCCGCTCGAATTACAAACAAGTTTTTTTATTTCAATAACAGACAATATTACCAAATTAAAATATTACTACAATGTTTATTTGACAGGTATCGTTAACGAAGCGTGTTTTATGTGTAAGTTGTGTTGCATACATACGTTTGAATTGAAAACGGGCTGAGCTATTTTTAATATTTTAATTAATGAATAATACAAAGGGAAATTAGAGAATTAATTAAAATATTCAGATTAGTCTACGTGTTGTTTTAAAATACCAATTAGCTTCCTTATATTTACTGAAAATTAAAATGGATACGCGATACACGTGCACCAATAATGTCAAATTATGACAAATTGAGAAAAAGGTAACTTTGCAGTTATATTTAAATTGACAAAATATTAAGAAAAATTATATTTCTAGATCAATCAAAACGTAAAATAAATAAACTGGGGATTAAAAATTACATCCTTATACACACTATATTATCAGATTTAGAACCCAGCCATTTTTGTTTATTCCAAAATATCATAATATCCTAAGGAGGAGAAATCTAATTTGTTATTTTGATTAAATCACTCAATACATTAAATCACTATGCTTTTACATGATTAGTAATCATCAATCATATATACCATAAATTTCAACCAACAGAGTAATGTAATTGGTTGTTTGGGGTAGGTATGCGAGTTTTTAACCAAAGAAGCAAGAACTTGTACGGAATAGGAATGGTTTTTATTGCATAATATTAGCCATGACGCTCCGGACAACTTACACATGTTTGATGATGCCATTTGAATTTACAAGGTAGAAAAACCCGGAAAACTCCTCCTACCATCATCGACAAGGTAGCTTACTGGGCTTATTCTGAACATCGTATCAACAGAAACTACCTATATTACTACTGATACGCCACCCATCAAATCCTACAACGACCATGCAAATTAATTAAAAATTCACAATGGTGTGCTCTGGGATTTGAACTAATGCGTACATTTTCTTATTTGGTAATTCTAATATAAAGTATATAAGCATATCCCCAAATAATTTTATTAAAATTATGTTTGCCATAAAATGTCAAACAATAAATAACTAGAAACTAGAAATAACTAGAAATAACTAGAAATAACTAGAAATAACTAGAAATAACTAGAAATAACTAGAAATAACTAGAAATAACTAGAAATAACTAGAAATAACTAGAAATAACTAGAAATAACTAGAAATAACTAGAAATAACTAGAAATAACTAGAAATAACTAGAAATAACTAGAAATAACTAGAAATAACTAGAAATAACTAGAAATAACTAGAAATAACTAGAAATAACTAGAAATAACTAGAAATAACTAGAAATAACTAGAAATAACTAGAAATAACTAGAAATAACTAGAAATAACTAGAAATAACTAGAAATAACTAGAAATAACTAGAAATAACTAGAAATAACTAGAAATAAACTAGAAATAACTAGAAATAACTAGAAATAACTAGAAATAACTAGAAATAACTAGAAATAACTAGAAATAACTAGAAATAACTAGAAATAACTAGAAATAACTAGAAATAACTAGAAATAACTAGAAATAACTAGAAATAACTAGAAATAACTAGAAATAACTAGAAATAACTAGAAATAACTAGAAATAACTAGAAATAACTAGAAATAACTAGAAATAACTAGAAATAACTAGAAATAACTAGAAATAACTAGAAATAACTAGAAATAACTAGAAATAACTAGAAATAACTAGAAATAACTAGAAATAACTAGAAATAACTAGAAATAACTAGAAATAACTAGAAATAACTAGAAATAACTAGAAATAACTAGAAATAACTAGAAATAACTAGAAATAACTAGAAATAACTAGAAATAACTAGAAATAACTAGAAATAACTAGAAAATAACTAGAAATAACTAGAAATAACTAGAAATAACTAGAAATAACTAGAAATAACTAGAAATAACTAGAAATAACTAGAAATAACTAGAAATAACTAGAAATAACTAGAAATAACTAGAAATAACTAGAAATAACTAGAAATAACTAGAAATAACTAGAAATAACTAGAAATAACTAGAAATAACTAGAAATAACTAGAAATAACTAGAAATAACTAGAAATAACTAGAAATAACTAGAAATAACTAGAAATAACTAGAAATAACTAGAAATAACTAGAAATAACTAGAAATAACTAGAAATAACTAGAAATAACTAGAAATAACTAGAAATAACTAGAAATAACTAGAAATAACTAGAAATAACTAGAAATAACTAGAAATAACTAGAAATAACTAGAAATAACTAGAAATAACTAGAAATAACTAGAAATAACTAGAAATAACTAGAAATAACTAGAAATAACTAGAAATAACTAGAAATAACTAGAAATAACTAGAAATAACTAGAAATAACTAGAAATAACTAGAAATAACTAGAAATAACTAGAAATAACTAGAAATAACTAGAAATAACTAGAAATAACTAGAAATAACTAGAAATAACTAGAAATAACTAGAAATAACTAGAAATAACTAGAAATAACTAGAAATAACTAGAAATAACTAGAAATAACTAGAAATAACTAGAAATAACTAGAAATAACTAGAAATAACTAGAAATAACTAGAAATAACTAGAAATAACTAGAAATAACTAGAAATAACTAGAAATAACTAGAAATAACTAGAAATAACTAGAAATAACTAGAAATAACTAGAAATAACTAGAAATAACTAGAAATAACTAGAAATAACTAGAAATAACTAGAAATAACTAGAAATAACTAGAAATAACTAGAAATAACTAGAAATAACTAGAAATAACTAGAAATAACTAGAAATAACTAGAAATAACTAGAAATAACTAGAAATAACTAGAAATAACTAGAAATAACTAGAAATAACTAGAAATAACTAGAAATAACTAGAAATAACTAGAAATAACTAGAAATAACTAGAAATAACTAGAAATAACTAGAAATAACTAGAAATAACTAGAAATAACTAGAAATAACTAGAAATAACTAGAAATAACTAGAAATAACTAGAAATAACTAGAAATAACTAGAAATAACTAGAAATAACTAGAAATAACTAGAAATAACTAGAAATAACTAGAAATAACTAGAAATAACTAGAAATAACTAGAAATAACTAGAAATAACTAGAAATAACTAGAAATAACTAGAAATAACTAGAAATAACTAGAAATAACTAGAAATAACTAGAAATAACTAGAAATAACTAGAAATAACTAGAAATAACTAGAAATAACTAGAAATAACTAGAAATAACTAGAAATAACTAGAAATAACTAGAAATAACTAGAAATAACTAGAAATAACTAGAAATAACTAGAAATAACTAGAAATAACTAGAAATAACTAGAAATAACTAGAAATAACTAGAAATAACTAGAAATAACTAGAAATAACTAGAAATAACTAGAAATAACTAGAAATAACTAGAAATAACTAGAAATAACTAGAAATAACTAGAAATAACTAGAAATAACTAGAAATAACTAGAAATAACTAGAAATAACTAGAAAATAACTAGAAATAACTAGAAATAACTAGAAATAACTAGAAATAACTAGAAATAACTAGAAATAACTAGAAATAACTAGAAATAACTAGAAATAACTAGAAATAACTAGAAATAACTAGAAATAACTAGAAATAACTAGAAATAACTAGAAATAACTAGAAATAACTAGAAATAACTAGAAATAACTAGAAATAACTAGAAATAACTAGAAATAACTAGAAATAACTAGAAATAACTAGAAATAACTAGAAATAACTAGAAATAACTAGAAATAACTAGAAATAACTAGAAATAACTAGAAATAACTAGAAATAACTAGAAATAACTAGAAATAACTAGAAATAACTAGAAATAACTAGAAATAACTAGAAATAACTAGAAATAACTAGAAATAACTAGAAATAACTAGAAATAACTAGAAATAACTAGAAATAACTAGAAATAACTAGAAATAACTAGAAATAACTAGAAATAACTAGAAATAACTAGAAATAACTAGAAATAACTAGAAATAACTAGAAATAACTAGAAATAACTAGAAATAACTAGAAATAACTAGAAATAACTAGAAATAACTAGAAATAACTAGAAATAACTAGAAATAACTAGAAATAACTAGAAATAACTAGAAATAACTAGAAATAACTAGAAATAACTAGAAATAACTAGAAATAACTAGAAATAACTAGAAATAACTAGAAATAACTAGAAATAACTAGAAATAACTAGAAATAACTAGAAATAACTAGAAATAACTAGAAATAACTAGAAATAACTAGAAATAACTAGAAATAACTAGAAATAACTAGAAATAACTAGAAAATAAACTAGAAATAACTAGAAATAACTAGAAATAACTAGAAATAACTAGAAATAACTAGAAATAACTAGAAATAACTAGAAATAAACTAGAAATAACTAGAAATAACTAGAAATAACTAGAAATAACTAGAAATAACTAGAAAATAACTAGAAATAACTAGAAATAACTAGAAATAACTAGAAATAACTAGAAATAACTAGAAATAACTAGAAATAACTAGAAATAACTAGAAATAACTAGAAATAACTAGAAATAACTAGAAAATAACTAGAAATAACTAGAAATAACTAGAAATAACTAGAAATAACTAGAAATAACTAGAAATAACTAGAAATAACTAGAAATAACTAGAAATAACTAGAAATAACTAGAAATAACTAGAAATAACTAGAAATAACTAGAAAATAACTAGAAATAACTAGAAATAACTAGAAATAACTAGAAATAACTAGAAATAACTAGAAATAACTAGAAATAACTAGAAATAACTAGAAATAACTAGAAATAACTAGAAATAACTAGAAATAACTAGAAATAACTAGAAATAACTAGAAATAACTAGAAATAACTAGAAATAACTAGAAATAACTAGAAATAACTAGAAATAACTAGAAATAACTAGAAATAACTAGAAATAACTAGAAAATAACTAGAAATAACTAGAAATAACTAGAAATAACTAGAAATAACTAGAAATAACTAGAAATAACTAGAAATAACTAGAAATAACTAGAAATAACTAGAAATAACTAGAAATAACTAGAAAATAACTAGAAATAACTAGAAATAACTAGAAATAACTAGAAATAACTAGAAATAACTAGAAATAACTAGAAATAACTAGAAATAACTAGAAATAACTAGAAATAACTAGAAATAACTAGAAATAACTAGAAATAACTAGAAATAACTAGGGAGAGCTGCCATTTTAATTCTATAAATCATGAAAACTAATTAAAAAGTATTGATACAAGGAATTCTCATTTCCGACTCGTGTACCTTACAGTATTCGCGTGCGACGATAACCTAGGTGCTCGTTTATAAAATTTTATGAATATTAAAGTTCTTTGCGATATAATCTCATGAATACCACTCTTGGTAAAGATATTATAAATAATAATATTCTAAGAAATAAAAGCAAAAGAAAAAATGCATATATAGAGAAATTTAAAAATAATTTTATAAATAATCTAATTAAAATTAGAAAAAATATTGTATGTAACACGTTATGAAATGCCGTTTTATGTAACTGGTTTCATAAATAGCTATTTCGAAACCAGTTTCATAATGTTCAACATTATGCAACTGGTTGCGTGAAGTAGATCATTTTGACAATTGCTGCGATTAGAAGAAAATGTCATTTTATTATGTTAAAATTAAAAAAATTAATTAATTATATCGACTATAATCAGGCCAGAAGATCTTTAATAGGAAAATGCCAACTCGTCTTATAATATTGTGCAACAAATATAAATGGCATTACTTTACACAAAGTTTGATCGGCGGTTCGTCGAGCAGGTTCAGAGTTTGTTTAGAGTGACGCAAGCGTACTGCAGCAACCGGATGATGCCATAACCTCCATTTTGCGATATGAATTTTGATTTTATTATTTCTGTTTTTTGTCTGTCTTCTGATTAAGAAAGAGTTTTTTATATCTTTTTAGTGCTTTGAACATAGAAAATTCTAATAAGAATTCATCCTTTTCCTGTTCCTGATTGCTAGGATAAAGTTAGTCGCAGGTAAGGAATACATTTACAATTTTATTAAAAACGTCTGGTTGTTTTTTATTCTTAAATACATTAATAAATTTTAAGAGCATATATTAATAATAAAATGTGCCCTTTTTATAGAGCAATTTTCCAAAAAAAAATGCGGATAACCGAATACCTATTTGAGAAAAATTGAGAATCTTTCTTTTACAACTTTCATGAAGAACACCGCAATCCTTCAACAGAGAACCTCGACATTTTTTCCATAATGTACCTCCTAATATTTTTATTTTCATACTTCTTTATTATTGTGAACTCTAATAACAATTTGTGCCGCTCTTATTTTGACATTCTAGAACTAACTTTGTGCCTGTCATTAATTGTGGATGTTTAAGGACAGCAGTTAGTAGCGACTTTATAGTGTTCGGGAGCGCTCGCCAACATTCGTATCAGTTCGAAGTTTTTTAATATTAAATATTTAATATCATCCGTCATCTAAATCTTTTAAAATGGTAATTTCTAATGCCTCTTCCATATTATGTACTATTATAAACAACAAAAAAGATGAACTCTAATTTAAAATTTTTAAAATGAGGTTAAAAATATGTATAAGGACTCTAATGTCAAAATTTTATGTTTGCAATAAGTCTTACTTTAGCACGGACTTTATTTGCCTCTAATTACGTTGTCCCTATTAGTGGCTAACGTTATAGAAATTTGCAATAACTCTCTATTTCCAAGAATAAAAAATATATGGCTATAATTGTGTTTTATTCAACAAATCCAAAATTATAATTTTTAACTTAAAATGTTTCAAACTTTTTGTATCTATCACAGAAAATAAGTATGTCGAGTGAAGATTATGTTTAAATTATTTTAAGTGAAAAAGAAAAATTATAATTTTGTTAGAAAGGCCGATTTTAAATAAACCCGTGCCCATTAACAACTACCGCCATCTATGTATAAATCATGAAGAAATTACTAATTATTAGTTTGCATCTTTTTTTAACCATATGCAACAACTACAGATGGCGCTGGAATTTAGATATAATTTTTTCACTGTTGAGTGGCCCATCTTATAAAGGTATGTTCTGTGGGTATAACACAGGGTAGCCATTTTAGGCAAACAATTTTACTAAATTACATATTATACTAGATATTTAGAGTAACTTAATATTAAATCAGTAACTAATAATGTAAATCTGTTAACGCACAAAGATGAGATTTTCATGCAGCATGTTATGACTAAATCGTCTGGATATAATTTCAATTACACTGAATAGGACGATTTATTCCCACAATGACGAATTAATTAGTAGATAGATCCGGAGAAATCGCTGGAATCCCAAGCACAGATAGTTGCATTAAGTTAGAACAATAGGTTCGCTGTATAATCTGACACGGAATGGACACCCTATTGCACCTATCGGACCAGTTGATAGTGCCCCGTGATTTACTGGTCTGCATATCAAGAGACCATTGAAAAGGCAATTGAAATCGAGCGGCGTAATCGCACATGATGAAAACAATTCATCAATGCTGGACGAATCGATAGAAAGCCCTGTAGTAACTTCATGAAAATGCAAACAGCCGTATAGGGTTTACCAATGTCATCGACTAAAGGGCAAAAAACAGAGGCGTGCTAGAAATTTATTAACTCAAACAGGAAAAGGCTTAAATTATTTCATCTTCATTTGCTTATCATGATCTTGAGACAAAGCTTTAGAGTTTTTAAGCACAAAAAACTTGTTTTTTAATTCAATACGTTCTTAATAATGAATAATAAAGTTTTATCTTTTAGAAAGTTCAGCTTTAAATCATTATCAAGTGCCTAATTTCATTGGTCACTAAGAAAATTTGAAAACTTCAAAATCATTGAGCCGCGCATTGCAAATTTGTTTGAAATTTTTTGGAATTTAAAAATAGTTTGAAAATTTGCAACGAGAAAAACAAAAATATATTTTTGATTATCACTAAACATGCTAATTGATAAAAGGTATTTTATGAACATCGAAAATAAATATATAATCAGTTATTTAAATGAAAAATATTTATTACCTAGGAATAATAATAATATAATTTTGCATCCTTTTTTTACCCATATTAAATATTTATTAATAACTTTTATTCCATTATATTTTTATGTTTCTAGTCATCTTTTACAATGACATTGACAATGACTATTAAAATTTTAACTTCTTTCTAGTGACTTTCCTAATTTGTATCGATGTGGATATATGCAGTCATTTAAGTAATACCTCTTGTAATATTGATTTTACTGTTGTTTACTAGAAACAACACTCTCCTATTCTTTGTTTTCGTTCGCAAGCAAGACTAGAATCTTTGAGATTCTTGTTCTATATTTTTGCTTCAATATGACCACTTTTAGGGGACACCGGGGCGAAACGGGTAACCGATATTACTAGCAACCTCTGCTATCATTTACTAGAGCGCTACGCATGATCTGACAACAGTCAGTTAATTGCAAACCGTTGAGAGTGTTTTAGACCAAACGTGGTGAAATTGTGTGTGTTCGTATAACTTTTCGGCATTTTTAACATAAAGTAAGTTAGTTTTTTATATGTTCTAAGATTTGTTGTTTATTTCACAGTATACGGCATATTTTTAAGTATCCTTTGACATAGATACTTCAAGATATTGATAAAGAAGTCTGCGGTGAATGGTTATGTTTTGTTATTAAAGGCATTTGGGGCAGAATGGGGTGGGGCGGGATGGGGCATACCCCATTCTGCCCGGCTACATTTAACAATCTAAATTTTACTTTTTTGTTATTTTCAGATGGTTCGCAACTATGTTAAAAAGACCGTTAGACAACAGTGGAGTTCTGAATCTATGGAACTAGCAGTAGATGCGGTATTTAGAGGCAAAATGGGCTACAAAAAAGCGTCTGATCAGTTTGAAGTCCCGCAAACTACATTAGAAAGATACGTAAAAAAAGCGTAAGGATGGTCCGAATTCTGTGGTTGACAAAACAAGTGGTAAATATCAATGTGTTTTTAGTAAAGATCAAGAGTTAGAACACGTTTCGTATTTAAAGGATATGCAAATGAGACTGTTCGGTTTAACAATTAAAGAACTAAGAAGGTTGTTCTATCAACTAGCGGTTCGAAATGGTTGTAGACATCCATTTAATAACGAGACAGAAATGCAGAGGAAGACTGTGCACAAGGTTTTATGAGGCGCCATCCAGAAATAAGCTTGAGACAGCCCGAAGCAACTTCAGGAGCGCGTGCGATGGGGTTTAACAGAGTAGCAGTCGCGCAATTTTTTATATTGTTATAGTTGAAAAGAAGATTACCGGGGAATGAATTTATAATTGCGACGAGACCGGTATTACGGTAATTCCAAAGCAACATTAAAGAAATATTACAAATAGAGGACAACGTCATGTGGGCGTATTGACTTCTGCTGAGCGTGGTAACACGGTAACGGCCGAAATTTGTTGTTCTGCTTCGGGAAATTTCATGCCTCCAATGTTGATTTTTCCTCGGAAAAAGAAACAACAAGAATTTCAATTGGGTTTACCACTTGGTGGTTAGTCTGAGGTTAATGACTCTGGATGGATGACTGTAGAAGTATTCTTAAAGTGGTTTAAAAAGTTTATTGAATTTTGTAATGCATGCGTCTCACACCAAAAACCTCGAAGTAATAGATCTGGTTCTTGAAAATGGCGTCATTATATTGTGCTTTTCACCTCACTCTTCGCACAGACTCCAGCCTTTAGATGTGTCGTTTATGAAACTTTTGAGTCTATATTACATAGATGAAGTGCGAAAATGGTTGCGGTCAAACCCAGGTAAAGTTACTTTATTCCAAATATCAACCTTATTTGGGCAAGCCTTTATTAATGCTGCGAATATAAAAACTGCGCTAAAAGGTTTCGAGAAAACGGGTATTTGGCCAACAAATAAAAGTATCTTCACTAATGATGACTTTTTACCAGCCGAGATAACTAATATTTCCTTTGCTGAAGCACAAACTGGTCCTGAGCCTGAAACACAAGCCGAGATCCCACTCCAGTCGATGAGCCTGAACCACAAGCTGGTCCTACAGTCGATGAGTCTACAGAAAATAGAGATACCTCAACCCCACCTCCCACCGTCACAATAACAAATAAAAGCGAAACTCAAAATAACCCTCTACCCCAATGTTCCTGGATGCCCGACCCTCCTAATGCACCAATAGAAACACCTAACACCTCCAGTTTTCCAGCTCTTTCTCCTCAAGTTATTATGCCAATATCAAAAGTAAAGACCACCTTTAAACGAGTGCAAAGAAAAAGAGGCAAAACCGCTATTTTTACATCGTCTCCTTATCAAAAAGAACTGACCGATGCCATTACGAGAACAAATCAGGTTAAGCAAGCACAAAAAAAAACAAAATTAAAAAGAATTTGTCTGGTCAGAAGCAGAAGAAAGGAACAGAGAAGATGTATATGCCAAAAAAGCAAAAGGTGACAGTTATAGAAAGCTCTGAGGAGTCTGAGGAGGAAGAAGACGCTTTATGTTTCTATTGAAGGTTGGATTTCATACCTTCAGTGCAAAAAGTGGACTCACAACTCTTGTGCGGGGATAGACAGTGACGAAGACGAGTATGTGCTGGTCTGCGAACTCTGTAAGCCCGGTAACTGCGAGAACCCCATCCTGCCCTGTAGGCGGAGCAGAATGGCGTGAAGGGCACTTTTTATTGTTCGAAGCCAAATGAAGCTTTTATATTTATTTCTTTTTTTGTTTAATAATCATTCTACATTTTTTGGAATTTTACGACGTATTTAACGTTAGATACCCCATTCGGCCCCGGTGTCCTCTACTAGTATGTTTCTTTCTTTATTTGCACCTTTTCTCTTACAAATACCATTCTATTCTTTGATGGTTGGATCACCAAGGACTACTAGACTACTACATTAACCATAATTAGAGGTATTTTTGTCTAAATCATATGTGGGCAACCCCCGGCCCCCCGGGTTTTCCACCAGCTTCAATCCTGCCCGCAAGAGATTCAGATAATTCAAACAATGCGCGAAAAAATTATAGAGTTAGCACACATAGTTTATTTGTAATTGTATTAAGCGTACGCTGTGGAACACCACGTATAAATGTGAGCAGCTTTTTTCAATAATGAAAATTAATCAAAATTAGCATCATACTCGGCTTACAGATATTAATTTAGAAAACACTTTGCGCCTACGTACTAGTGCTATTGATCCCAATATTGATCATCTTGTTTCTCAGCTTCAAACTCAAGTCTCTCATTGTTTTTCATTTGATTTTTCCATCTTTTTTTGTTAACTTGCTTTTTATATGTTTGAGCATAATCATTATGCTATTATGAATATTAAATAAAAAAAATTTTGTCGCTTTTTTATTCACTATTACCTACTTATTTCTTGCCTACGACCCGCGACCTAATTAAGTCCCGAAATAACGCCCTCAGCTAAGCAAATGTTTCCCATATCTGGTCTAAATATCCCACAATTAGTTCAAATTTCCGAAAGTCTCTTAAATCTTCTCTTCTTCCCATTTTTTAGATTGTGTGGAGGACACGCTTATCTTAATAAATATGTTTTCATC
The DNA here is from genome assembly GCA_927349885.1 of Psylliodes chrysocephalus. Lineage (NCBI taxonomy): Eukaryota > Metazoa > Arthropoda > Insecta > Coleoptera > Chrysomelidae > Psylliodes > Psylliodes chrysocephalus. The sequence goes on along the minus strand of OV651820.1, from coordinate 45,065,316 downwards.
TAAATCTCTCCCACTTCTTGACAAAACACCTTATTTTTGTTACTTTCCTATGCCTTTTGTCTTTTCCAAGCTGATTTTCTATAATATCCAACATATTTTCAGAACTTCTTCAGCTCATTCTATTAACTGACGTAGTAATAGCATTAAAATTAAAAAAAAATAGGTATAAGATCTTGTTAAGACCTGTTATCACGTAGGTACCCAACAGTCATTAACAAAATACGTAAAGAAGATCTGAGAGTAATACAATACTTAGGTCGAACAAAAATAGGGAAGAAGACAGAAGGACAAAGACGAATGGAGAAATAGAAAAGAAGGACCAGATATAATGAGAAAAACTAGACGTTTAAAAAAATAACGTTTACAGGAAAGTCGAGGCAGAGACTGTATACTCAAATAGAATAAGACAGAAGAGCAATGGATAATACGAGATTGGAAAGTAAAATGCAGTGGAAGGAGTGGAAAAATACATAATATTCAGCCAACACCTACCAGGATCTGTAAATGCGGATAAAATCTCAAGGATTGATGAAGATAAAGGTGAAGTATCCTGCTTATTTCTGAGGTAAATTTAGTGGCGCCACTGCGTCATCAACAAAAGAGCACAAGGGACAAAGCAAGAGCGATCGTCGATACCATGTTCCGCGCCTGGAATTTTAATCGACCTAAAACAATCTGCGTTGGACTCCCGGACGGCGACCGGAACCAGATAAATCCTATTTCGGCGCACTTATCCCAGTACTTCCGTTTACTCGGATCACAATTCCGATTAAACACAACTACACAAAAGCGTTGGCAGAAACTGTGAAATATGGCCCTTATACATACAATAAAAAGCTCGACCTCACCATTTTATCAGACCACTCTTTCGCTAACAAACTGAATTATTTCAAAAATACTTTCGTTTAGGCCTAACGCCCATTCGTCTCTATATTCGGAAACGAGATTGATGAAAAGATAAAAGTCGCTCTTCGAGAATAATACTTGAGGATTATTATAATGATATTTGTATTGTCTTCTAAGAAATACACAATTTTCGCTGAGTAGTTTTAATTCCTACAGTTTTGCATAGGGTAGTTTTTGTAAAAAGTATTAAAATGTTTCCAGCTTTTCTTTAAAATTATTAATGCCTAGAGAAAAATCGGTATAACTAAATTAATTTATGATCAATACTTCTAACTAGGAAGTGTGATAGATACTAATAACAGTCCACAAAAATAAAAATAAAACAAGAAATAGGAAACAACATTGGACACTTACAAAAGAGGAGCAATGAATAAAATGGGATCTAGAACAACAAGCATTTTGCTTTGCAAAGACAAACAAAAAATAATAGACAAGACCAAAGACCATTTGGGACCTTTAATTTAAGGAGCAATAGGAATATGATTATGAATACTAAATAAAAGTATCGAAGAGTTAGCAGTAAAAGTGGTTTGAATACTAGGAGACGGCTATAAAAATTGTTTTATCTGAGTTTCCAGAGGCCACCTTAAAAGAATTAAATCAACTGTTAAAACTCAGGAATTTCCCAAACAATGGAAGATAGCTAATATGGAAAAAACAGATAGAGTCTCCATTGGCCTTTAAACTAATTTGCATGCTTAGGAATATGCTTTGAAAGAATGATAAAAGAGATTGAAGAACGAAATTATCCAAAAATAAATCCTCTTTGAACGCTAGCTTAAGTTTAGGAAAAGGTAATTATGTTCCACCATCAACAAACTAGCGGCTGCTATCAGAAAAACAACCGAAAAGTGGTTAATTCGGCCGCGTGGATCAAACGGATATTGCAGGTGAGAGAAATATTCCAGTATTTGATAGAGAGAGATAGTTAGTAGAGAATTTTCTCTCCAAAGGAAATTTCAAGAATCCTGGCTCTCAAGAACAATGGACATGACAATGAGTGATCCACAAATATTGATACTAGGATTGCTACTATGGAACATTCTTTATGATCCTGTGCTAGATTTAAGCTTGATTGGCATCGCATACTCTAATGATCTCACTGTCCTGGTAGAAGCTGAAGATAACGCAGAGCTAGAACATCACGAAAAAGAGTTATTGTAAGAGATGGCAGCGAATATTCTGAAAGGCCACCAACACTAGTTAAATTTAAAAATTATGGATACGATGATAAACCTGACCAAACAAATAAATTATCTTGAAGTGTTCCTGGACGAAAATCTAATTTTCTGGGAGCACATAAGCGGACCATAACGAGGAATAAAAAGAAGATAGGGGCTTAAACATGAATTTTGTCAAATGTAGGAGGCCCTAGTAGTACCCGAAGACAAGTTCTATGCTATGGTATACTTCATAATTTTGTACGGCGCACCAGTATGGCTCGTAACCTTAGCAATTAAAAAATTCTAATAGCCTCAGGATGTAGAATGGTAACCAGAGCCGCCATACAAATTATCACGGAATCCCTTCTATTTTCCTTATTGCAGAAGAAAGACACCGACTCTACCAAAACGAAAATTCCCATTTAGAAAGGGTTAAAAAAGAGGGAGAAGGAAATTACTATAAGTAAGTGGTAAGAAAGATGGGTAAATTATACCGACATATCGTTCTGGGCAAAGGTGCTAATTCCAGAGCTTATACCATAGGTGAAGTGTGAATACGGACATCTGGATTTCTGTGACACAATTCCTGACGGGACACGGTTCCTTTAAAGAATATACAAATAAAATTAAATTTACCACAGAAAATTATGCATGCATGTATACAATTTTGATGTAATAAATAACGCCAATGAAGAAATAATTTTAAGGCCTATTTACAGACAAGTTATTTAACAATCAACAATATGATAAATTTAATAATAGGAAATAAGGAAAACTGGAAGCAAAAAGGCAAATTTATCAATAAGATGATGCTCAAGAAGGAAGGTAGAAGAGAGAGAACAAATTAATCCATAAAGAACAAGGCATAAAAAATGGGAGTATTGCCTGACGTACCAGCGACTATATCATAAATTGATAGTTCCTGTTTCGTTAGAGGCCAACTATCGAAGAATTTTGGTTGGTAGGTTAGGTCCAATACCACGATACACATAGAGCCAAATGCATGGCGGGCAGTAGCTTATATCTCAAAAAACAAAACAAAAATAGGTACATACATTGAAATCACTACTCACAGATGATTTATAGTTCCAATTTGACATACAGGCAAGAAAAATCAATCAACCCCCGTTAACACGATAGTCCACTGGTATAGAAATTTAAATGTTGCATAGACGGAAATTAATTTACGACACCACAATTTAACTCCTGCAATGACCTATGCAAATTAAAGAAAATTTCACGTGGTCTACTACTGTATGATGCGCCTCGAGAAGGCAATAGATACATCGTGTGCCCGGTAGTGCAATGTATATTAATATACGGTGCTCTGATCTGGAAAACATACCGAAACAAGTTAATTCGCTGCCCTAAGAAAAATAGGCACTTTTTTAAAAAGACAGTTCTAACCTTAGTAAGGATACTACCAATTAACCTGTTAGTAACGTACAAAGAAAGTGAATTAAGCCTAAGCACACAAATGGCAAATAATATATTTTGCAGAGATGGCAGAAATGATGGCAAGAAGTGACAGATACAACAGGGGCCTGGACTAAGCGGCTCGTACATGATGTGGACATATGGATTAATAGGAAGCTTGGGGAATTTAGCTATTTTCTGGCCCAAATTAGGACTGAACATGTGTGATTCCAAGCATACAGACAAAGATTTCATGTAACTAATAGTCAAACATGTATCTACCGTGATGAGGTGGACGACACAGTAGAACATACAATTTTTATATACCTAGATGACACAGAGAGAGACTAAGGATAGGAAATGTAACTGGATGAGTAAATCCTGGGAACATCATACTTAAAATGGTAGGTAATCCACTGATATAGGAATACCACTAAAATACTAAAAACGAATGAAAAAGACATTATACAGAGGAAAGAAACAAATAGTCAAAAAAAAAATGGTACAAGGAACATCAATCACTGTTCCCTCCTCATGATGAAATGCACAAAGCGGTCCTAGGAAGAGCTACTTAGATCAAGGATGTATTTTTAGTGGATAGACCATTGGGAGTCCCACACTACTACCTACTGGTAGTGTCCATAAAGAATTTTCACCTCCACAAGAAAAAAAAATACTGGATGATGCAGATTTATATTTCTGAAAATCTAAGACAGCGTAACAAACTCAAGAAAATAAAGAAAATGATTCAAACTCTCAGAAGATCCAGAATTCTTTTTAAATTGAGGTTACTTCTGAAGCAGATTCCTTTGAAAAATGTTACTTATTTTTAAAAAAAGAAACCAGAAAAAAATGATAATTTGAATTTAAAAAAATCTGCTGTTTATGGGAAACGAATCCATGACCAAACATTTTTTTAAAGTTTGTTTTTACCTTTTGCGATTCAGAAAGTTTTACTTTCCTCTAATTTCATGTTGTAATATTTATAAAGGGACTGTGGTAACTGTACACACAAAATGTTAATTGTAGTTTATTGTATATTATGCAGATGTAAAAGAAATGAAAAACAGGACAACAAGCATAGATTAGATTTGCTTAGGACTGTGGACCATATAGTCTCGCTCACCTTGATCTTTTCAGAACTATTGTCAATATCCTTTTGCCATTGGTTAGAGTATCTTGATTAGTTTGGTCTTTTGTAGTAAAATCCAGATACTAGGAAGTAGCTCTTCGGCGTAGCTAGTTGCCCTTGGCATTTCTTCTCCAAGTGTAAGGAATCTTAGTCCTGATAGATCTTCGTAGTAGCACAATACGTGAACTGCAATTTCTTTTTGTTTCTCACATAACAAGATCTCTTATGCCAGCCCTTTATTATACATATTATTGTTAAGTCTACAGTGCCCTGTTAATAGACCTTCTAGTGCTCTAGTATTTTTCCTATTCCGGCTTATTAGATGCTTGGTGAGCTTTGGCGACAGTCTGTTTAAGAAATATCTGGGGGGTCTTTGTCCTGGTGATTTTTTCCATTATTCCTGAGATTTGTTTAATATCCACTACCACAGAAAGGCTATGGGTCAATACGAGTTGTTGAGCCTTCTCGCGTTAGTAAATCAGCTTCTTCATTGCTGTTATGTCCTCTGTAGCCTGGTATCTAGGCTAAGCTCAATCTGTTTTGACTAACCAGATATGCTAGCAGTTCTGAACAGTCCCAAACAAACAACTGCATGGAATTGAGTGCTTTTAACATCGCAGGACTGTCTGAGTATACGACAGTGATTTTTCGATTTACCTTATGCTTAATATCTTTTTTGTACAGTGATGTATTGCTACTATTTCTATCTATTTACCTAAGGAACATTAAGTCAAATAAAATGCGCGAAGGTCGCAAGAAAAAAAAAGAAAAAAGGTAGGTAATAAAAAATAAAAAATACAAATACTTTACGAGTTTAATTCTGCATGCCTATTTCCTGTATCAATTAATAATATTTGTCAAGAAAATAAAATTACTGATATTATTCATGCCTGATTTTATATAATATTAGTTGTTGATTACAAATTTCCTATTTATTAGCGGAATAATCAATTATATATATCTACTACTAGGTGGTATTCAATTAACTTTATTTTAATATATAGGTACCTAGAATAATTACTAGTTCTCTGCAACTGGTTTATTTTTAGATTATTAACTCTGTACAATTTTCGCTGCTCCTATCAATTAAATATGACAGCAAATGTGACTTATGATTATTTTTTCGCTTTGTATAACACGCGTTCATGTTAAAATTACAACTGGTTTAAAACAAGAATGTAAAAAAATATTTAATCTCGACGAGTAATGTTTCATATCATTTCTCAACATTCTTGTATTATAATAAATACGTGTTATACTTTTTCTTAGAAATTTTTATGTTACAACTGGTCGTAAATTAAATCTCGTAACATTGTGTCGGAAAACTTTGTGACCTCGCGGTATATAAAAATCTTGGAAACTATTCAAAGTTCATTCGCGTTTGTACACCTACCTTGATCTTAGAGATTAGGTCGCTCTGGTTGGTTTAAAAATGTTCTACTTTTCTTTGTGAGGTAACATAAGAACGTGTCTATATAAAAACTTTCAAACCACTTCATAAAACTAAAAAAAAAAACAAGTAGGTATAGGTAGGTACATCTAAAATTATGCTTTGTTATATTATAAATTATATTTTATTTATATCGAAGGTCGATTCTTATGTAATAAAACAATTTCCAAAATATTTTTAAATTATTTATTTTATTTTATTTAGTGGAAGGCCTTGGGCGTTAAGAACATAAAAACTTCGAACTTGAAAAAAGTAAAATTTTGGTAAAAAACACGTTTAAAAAATTAATTTTTGTCTGGAGGATTTATTTTTAACTCAATTGGTAAAATAGCTTCTGTTTCGAGTTATTTGAGGCTATTAAAACATTATTGTCCAGTTCATGGCCTTCTACTTCATCAATTTTTTTTAAGAAACCTTTGCAATACTGTCGTCGTTACACAATTCTATAGGGAGGGGCAAAATTTTGAAAAAATTTAGAATGTTTATTTGTTGAAAAACAAAGAAAATGAAAAATAAAAGAGAATTTTCCTATGACAGATTTAATTATTCTGTGACGTCATGGCTTACTTTCGGTTTTTCCAGAAATAACAGAAAATCGCAATTTATTTTTATTTTTAAATAAAAACTCTTTTTCTTATTGAAAATTTGAATTTCTCGGACATTTTTTTTATAAGAAGCGTGTATTGAAAATTTTCTGTCAGTAACACATTAAAAAATATATTTTCCAATATGATGGTCATTTTGACAGCTGACAGAAAATTTTCAACACATGATTCTTATCCATAAATGTCCCTAAAATTCAAATTTTCAATAAAAACGAAGGTTTCTATTTAAAAATTAAAAATAATTTGAGATTTTCTGTTATTTCCGATAAAACAGAAGTAAGTCACACACCAATTGAATCCAGTATATGAGAGTATTTGTCCCAAGCTTTTAAACAAATAGGTTTTCATTCCAATATCTTAATTAGCAACAAAGATAAAAGCGGATGGAATTATTAAACGGTTTGCTTATAATAAAAATGCTTAGATACGCCACTGGTATACGGTAAATGGGTCTCAATGGGAATTTGGAAGCCTAAAAAGATTTTATAAAGCTTCTATGTTTTTCCATAAACGAATTAATAGTAACATATTTAGAAAAAATATTATCCAATATGGCAGTCATTTTGACAGCTGACAGAAAATTGTCAATACACGATTATTATACAAAAATGTCCCAGAACTTTAAATTTACAATAAAAAAGAGGGTTTCCTTTTAAAATTAAAAAAAAATTTGATTTTCCGGAAAAATCGAAAGTAAGCCATGACGTCACAGAACAATTGAATTCATCATAAGAAAGTATTTGTTCTAGTCTTTCAAACAGAACAAAATTATTCCGATATCTCACTGAATAGCGAAGGACGATATTTGCGTAAACTGACAATACAATTTTTAATAGAGTAATTAAAAAATATATATGTTAATTTAAATAAAAGTATATGGATTTGTAAAACAAGTGAAAAAATTATTATTATTATTACCTATTATTATATATTTTTATTATTTCAGCTAAAAAAAAGGAGTATAATCAATAAAAATCAATAATAAAACATAGGCAGGTATTTACGAGAAAATGAAAGAGATCTTGTCTAAGCCTAATAAGTTTTCATTGAAGAATAGGTTTAATAATAAAAACATTACCATTATATAATAACGTAGAATTAAAACGTATTAACAAAAATAATTGGTATATTTGTGATTGTAATTTATAGTTTCTTAATTTTTAGTTCGAAAGAACCCCATAGAAATTAATGATTAAAACTGGTTTCCTATCAATAAGTCACAAGATTGCATTTCAGCCATATACAATAATCAAAAGTATAAATCTAATGATTTGCTAAACATTTAAGATTTAAGGGATCTTGAAAAATATCATAAAATAATAATTTATTTTTTGTTTAAAACCATTTTTAATGTCTATTATTTACAGTATTACTGTTATTATTACAAAAATAAAGGTTTTTTTCTTCTTATTATACAGCTGTCCATTTATTTCTTTGATTTAATTTCGATTTTGCTACTGAAAATTTATATAATTTACAGTTTTTTTTGCTAGTATAATTTGCAAGATAGCCACTGCCCCCCCCCCCCTCCCAAACAACGCCCATGACTGTAATGTAAAATTAGATTATAATAAACAAAATATACACCTTCATTTAAAAAATCAAAATTATTTGCATTTCCGGTAAAACACGAAGTCAGGCATTTTGTTTAAGTACCTTTACTTAAGTGTCAATTCAAAATTAGGTAGGTAGGTACCTCTGTCTATCAGTTTAGCCCAAATTTGATATAAATCGCTTCATGAATTGAAGAGAAATTAACGTAGCTCTGGCACAGGCATCATTGTCTCCGGTTGGTAGGTAGGTACCTATTACTACTTTTAAAATGAGTATCATATCTACTTAGGTACATACCTAACTACCTAAGTAGGACCTACAATTACTTATTATAGAACGTAGGTACCTAAATAGGTACAACGAAAGCCTAGAAATATAAATCACTAGGTATGTAGTCTGTAACTATTTTCAATAAAATTACAATAATAGGTACCTATTTACTACCCAACACCACATTATGTAGTTCAAACAAATTTCAACTTTGGCTATTTTTTATAAGGTAACGCGGTAGACAATATGTACCCAGTGGCATAGTGTATAGGGGGCGACGCTCCCCCCCCCCCCAAGCCCTTTAAATTTAGAGCAACTTGGCGCCCTCTACTGAGGTTTGGTTATTCCCAAAAAAACCTTCGCCCTCTCCGCCCTTTGATCTACGCTGGCGCCACTCTATGTACTTGAACTTTAAGGTACCCCATTTTTAACTTAGTTGAATAATACCTAGGTACCTACTTTTAATAAAGATAAAAATGACAATCTGAAATTATCGCCAAATTCTTATTATTTATGTTTTATGATTCAAAAGAAACCATATCATTGGACCAAAAATGTCGGACGTAGGATCCTCTAAATTATTACAGAAGGAAATGAAAATCAATAACTTGTAGGTAACTACCTATCTGCATTATTAAAAATATCATGAACTATTATAATCAAGATTTATAATTATAATCTATAGTTAAGTATTAATTGATCAAAATTACATTTATTTTTGTTAGTATAATCGAAATAAAATGTTATTTCAATAAATAAACTTCCTAAGGTACCTAGGTACATCAAGGTACCCACCTTTTTGTAGCTTGACTCATAAAAACCTATTTTTAATGTTGCTAAAAATACCTTTATTACTATGCTTTTAATTTTTTCATATACCTATATCTTTTTATATTTTTAAAAATGTTTTTACTAATAGGTATACGTACCTACCTATTTCTAACACACATAGGTAGGTTCCTACCTAAATTAAAAAAATTTAATTGCATTTTGTTAAATTAATTTTACCTATTTTCTTTTTTTTGAAACCAATACACTATAAATTCCGTATTTTTTTATTTCTCTAATTAAAATAATTTTACCGGTAGGTACGGGTAAATTGAATTGGTTAATTTTATTATACTGCAAATTGCTAACAATAGGTTGAATGCTATACATACTAATAAAATTGTTAAACGATGTAAAACCTGTTTTCACTGAACAAATTGAATCCATTAAACTTACACCTTTTCAAATTTATTACCTATTTGGCCGTTTCTGTAAAAACCGATCGGTGTTCCCTCTGTCAGTAAAGTGATAAACTATCGAGTGCCAGGCATATAAAGACGTAAACGGGCCTAAGGGTCAAGAAAGCTACTAAATAACCAGTAGATGGCAGCAAAAGGTACTTTGCAAACGTAAATCGCTGGGTAGGGCTCGGGGGGTGGTTAACACCAGAAGTGATTGAAAGAAGGGTGGAGTTTAACCCCGAAGGGGAACGGGAAAAATTCTAAACAATCATGGCTGCTATCCATCAACATGGCTTCTATTAAAGGGGAATAATGGCTTCGGAATACATTAGGTATGGATCGGTTTCCTTATTGGACACTTTTGTAATTTGATGAATTTGGTCAATAATAGATAAGTATCTATATGATTTTAATCGAGAATAAATAAGTATTTAATAGATAGGTAAGTAAATATAATTATTACACAAAACTAGATCTAATTCTTCGATATTTTTAAGTTAGTTTAGTTCTTATTTTTATATAAATGATTGGTATAAATTATTAAATTTCAATAAAATTTAAATTTGATAAAATAGTATTATATCTAATAATGATAAGCACTAATAGGCATAGAAAAGTAAAAATTAAACCTACAAGGTCAAGGTGAATATTAGGTAGGTGCCTATTTTGTATTATTTAGATACCTATAGTATCTACCTAGGTAGGTACGTATATAAAAAATATTAAAAAAAGCCGTGAAAAAAGAGTATTTTTTGTACTTAGCCTCTAATGTACTCACCTAAAAATAGATGGTGCAGTGATGTACCTAGGTACCTACTGGATTTTCTTAACTAGGTAGGTACAGTAATTAAATAAGTACCTATAAGTATAATTTTTTGAATAATTTAAATAAACTAAGTACCTACCTAAGTACTTATTAATAAATTCTAAAGAGAAAAACAAAAAAAAAATAACTTTCTTATAAAGTGATTTAAGAGTGAATAACTAATTACTTTTGGCGATATATCAAATAAAAAAACACGTGAAAGCTAAAAATAAATATATTAAAAATTATAGTCTGCTCCTCAGAATAATTATTAATAAAATATGTATTTGTCAAAATTTTATATTGCGGTTTGTATAAAAAAAATATGACAAATTTATTGTTTGTTTTTATAATTTTGACGTTAAATATGTTTATTTTTTTACAATAAATTATATTTAGATACTTATTTTATGCTTTTTACAAAACTTCGTTTATACCTAGTTGATTTAATCGTTTAACAAAAAAAGTATAGGTATACCTAAATAAAATTTAAAAAAATCTTGTTAGATTTGTTTGCGCAACAAGAATGGATATGATAGCCATTTCGCACAAAGACGAAGTGCGATATGGACAATGCACTCGAATTGTATAGTATATTTTTTCTACGACTCATTAACGATAATCTACAAATTTCAAAAAATATTTTAGGTTATTAAGACAAAATAACTAATTTTAAAATAATTTACGAATTTAACTCATTTATAAAATAAAATAAACATGAAAGAAAAAGTTAGCACAGCTCATATTCGAACCCGGGCTTTTCACATGGAAGGCAGACTCTGTCTTCATCCACTGCCACTTTAAGGATTTTAGGTTTAATGCTCGTAATTAAATTAGTTTGATTAAAATTAAAATATTTTTTTCAAATAAAAATATAAAAATGCTATTATTTATCGAATCTACACAAAAATAACTAATTTTAATTTATATTTAATCTCAACAACTGAAAAATATACTGACAATAGGTTTGGCAAAAATGTCACTTATTTAAAATTTTAAAAATAATAGTAGTTAGATGTCCAGAATATCAACTGTGATTGGTAGATTGCATTTTTTTGCAGTGCTCTTATTACCTAGAATGGATATGAAATATATTCGTTCAGTTGAACGCAATAGCATACTTTTTCGTTTTGTAGTCTGTGCGTAGATAAGCTAATATCCATGTGGGTGTAAAAAAATATTTTTAGAAATAGCAAGCGGTAAAATCGATATAAATTAAAGTTAAACTTCTTTCTACTCATGTAAAATAAAAAATGGGAAATAGTAGATCATGGGTAACATGCTTTCTCCACGAGTAGCACACTATACTTTTTCAACGACCACAATAACTGAAACACAAATCACACATTTTTTTAATAATTTGCTTAAACGTATTTTTTTATTTCAATTTAAAAATGACGTATTAGGAACAAAAATTAATATTTACGATAGGTATTTCAATACGAAATATTGTTATAGGTGTGTTTGTTTGTGGACTGTATTTAAATTTTGATGGATTGACAGAAAACTTTATTTTCATTAAAATAAACATGTCATAGAAAAAATTGGTGGTACCTAAATCATGTTTTTTTTTTCATATGTTGTCCATTTTCTAGTTAATAGTTTCATTATTCTTGAAGGAAATTAAATGTCAATATTTGAAATCAAGTACCTAGGTCTTGATTTAATTTTTTTCCGTAGGTATTCAACACATTTATATGGACAAACAACATTATGTCGATAAACAAGTTATATTTTGACCACTACTTATTTTCATTATTCTTGTGAACACAAAAAAAAGTTTCACGTAAATGCTTTGTTTTTCACCTCAACTTTTTCGGCAACAGTATAACCCTATTACAAGCAATCAATTGACAACTTTTAATAAACAAACAACTGTTTCACTTGGAAACATCATTTTCATAGCCATCTATGTGTTATGCTTTCATAGTGCAATAAGTCACTAAATAATTAAAATATTATATATTTGTAATTAGGAAATGTCTACTTAAAATGACAAAAATATATAGGGTGTTCCATTAAAAAAATTAAATTATATTTTGTTGGAGACAATTCTGCCAGTTATTACATTTTTAGTCGGTACAGGTAAAAGACCAAATAAGTAGCGGTCAAAATATAATAAAAGACATGGACTTTCTAAAATCATCTAATTTTTTAGTAATGGCCGAACTTAATTAAGTGTGATTTTCAAATATATAAGATTGTGCTTCTTTATTTCGTTTTAAAAGTTTATACGACACTTTAATCACTGCACTTATATAACAGTGTAAAATATAATATACAGTATGTTAAGTTTCATACAATGACGCCAAATGCCATTGATGGGTGTCTACGAAGTTGCCTACTTATTTTTCCGTTTATAAAACAAAACGGATTGTTATTTTGTGTAGTGGTCGTCGAAAAAATGTCAACGTCATTAAATTTATAATATGGGGTTCTTCTAAAAGATGAAACGCTTATTTCTATTTGCACGTGAATAAAATAAACAGAGATTCTCATGAATTGGCCAACTACCTGCCGTCATTAGACAGATGGATACACCTCTACCGCTAGAGGGCTGTCGCGTACTATTCTACCTCTGTCTAATTAATAGCATCACTAACAAATCATATGTCTGCGTCTGTTCAACAAATATACAACGTCGAAGACCTCACACTACTTTGGTATCAATAGTATTGTATTAGTTAATAGGTATTGAAATGCAACTAAATTTGACAAGGTCGTGTCTAAGGTGTTTTCTTACCAATATTGACAAGAAACGATAACTCTTTTTTATTTAAGCTATAGTTAATATTTAAGTGAAATAATTAAATAAACAAATTTGTTAAGTGATACTTTTTAATTTTCGAATATTTTTATGTAGTCAGAAATATTTAATTTTATCTCTGGAACAAGCCTTAAATTGATTGGCCAGAAACGGAACAGCAAATATTGCATTTATACAATGATCCATTTTTGGCCAGCAAGTGCCTAAGTTATACCCACTGATAAAACACTGATAAAACACATGATCAATTGAATGGCCACTAATGGAGCATGTGTGTACAAAAAGTTGCCACTTAGATAATATATCTATTCATGTGGAGTTGGCGGATAAAATGACTTCGTCCGGGCATTTACTGAGTTGTAGAAGACCACGAAATGGTTACTTCCAAAAATGCAGCATCTTGAAACCTCTCGGAAACGTTATTAACCTGCAGAACTTTGACCTGAGGCTGACTATTCCTTTAGCACCCCCCTGCGTCTCCCAGCAGGTTTCTGATGAGTAAATAAAGTGCAGGACTTTGACGAGCTGAAAAGATGGCTGTCTGTAGATACCCCTCAGCGTCAACCAGTAGGTTTTTGACGAGTTGATAACCTAATGAACTTTGATGAGCTAGGAAGATGCCGGTAACCAGAAACTCTTGACAAATTGAGAGGCAGGTTCTGTATGCTCCTGTAGGATGTACAATGTGCTTTATGTGGCCTAAGAGCTGTGGAGCACCATTTTCAAATTTAACGAGGTTTCTAGAATAACAATTTGGAAAGTTCTAAATGCAGTTGATGGATAAAATCGACAGCTAAAATAGGTTTTCCAGTATGCCGCGAAGGTATTTATTTTTCAATTAAGAAAATCTAGTAAAAGAAACAAAAATGTCCAAAAGGGAGACTAGTATTGACCGAAAGTGGTCTTCCAGTTTAATATTTCATCTAGTTCCGAAAAGAAAACATAACCGGTGAAGAACGAATTGACAAAATAACTAAGGCAAAAGGGAAAACTTATCAAAGTTTGAAGAAAAGTATTACAAAAAAAAACAAAGAAATTGATTCTGTAAAAGATTATCTGAAAAAGGGAATTACAAACTTAATAAAAGAAAATTTTAATATTTGTCACAGTTCAATAGTTCTAAATATGTATGTGTAAAATATGAGAAACAATTTTTACCAGAAATAAATACAGATGATAAAAATCAAGTAGGTAGGTACTAATTAATGAAAATTATTTGAAATGGTCAGAAAAAAGGACGACATATGTTATGACAAAATTGATATTATGGAGAAAATTCAACATACGTACTTAAAAAATCAATAGGCTACTACTTCATTGAAGAAATAAAAAAATAACATACTTTTAAATAAATGTTATTTTATGTACCTATTTAACGAATGGAAACTGTCAAAACACTTTTTTAATTTTAAATTTAGATATATTTGATGCCTTTTAGATGAAATAACTAAAATGGCTATAAATGGGCCTTATAAAGGCCACATTAGAAACACAATTAATATTTATGTATTCGAAGTTTTAAAAGACCCTATTGTTTAGATTTAAAACCACTAAAATATAAATGAAAAAATAAAAATACTTTGCTTAGCTTAATTTTCAGACCCGTATGGTAATTTTATTAATTTTTATGATATTTTCAATTTCCAGGATATTTTAAGATGGCCATAAATGGTGCTCTTACTTTATACCGTTCTTCAGGCGTCATTCTGGAAACTTAACACTCACTATATGAAAATTTAACGACATTTTCACAATATAGACTGTTCGAAATCAAAAATGAGATGAATGAGTACTTAACCTTGTGTGAGACCCTGATACAGTAATTTTGGACCACGTAGTAGATTATTATGGTTTCTAATAAACCTATATTTTTCAATTTGTGAAAAGATTTAAGATATTAGTTGCTACCTTCAAACCAAAAGCAAATTTTAAGAGAGAAACTCTGTCTCTCACCTACTAGACACATGTCATATGCTTAATAGTTCGCGTATTTGACAAGATTTTGGTAGAACGTTTTTGATTTATGACAAATTTTAAATTTTGATTTATAATTTGAGTTATTCTAACATATTCTGGAAATGTTCTGTTCTTTCTCGTTATTTCACAGTGGTTCCAAAAGGACTTTGACAAAGAGCATTCTTCTTCATTTTCATTATACATATAGACCTTATCTGAAAGGTCTTCGCAATCTTTGTTATTTTGATAACATTTCTTAACGGAAAATTAGCAACTTTTAATTTAGCAGTCACTTTACAAGACCAATTTTCTTCCAATTTTGTTCTAGTCCTCGACTTTTGAGACTAGGCAGCGGCATTTTAAAAAAAATATTTGACAAGAGCTGTCAAATTTGAATGCGACGAACGACTATGATACAAAGCTTACAAATTTTGGCTTTCACTGTAAAGTAGCAATTTTAAAACAAAATAATTGTTAAAAAAATATGTTTGTTGATTCAATATAAACCCAATGATCCCAACTTTTAATAAAATAAAGTTTTAATTTTAATAATTTGATTGTGGAAAGGATATTTTCAAATAAAATTTTAAATTTCCAAAATCTATTGCTCTATTTTTGAATCAAATCAACGGCATGGCATGCGCTTGCCAAAAATTAATTTATTGATGCTATGAAAAGAAAACATCGTGTTGCAAGTACAAAATTGACATTTCGCTCAAAACAAAACGTTACAATCTCCGTGACAAACGAATATATGAACACAATTTTCGCAGTTACAGTTTGGCGAATGAAAATAGAGAAACGAGGAAATAGCCGTGAACCATCAGATATTTTTATCGGACCAAAAAACATATTTGATAGTTGAGTGGAAGCATGAAATCATTTTGAATTTTGTCGGAAGCGATAAACATGCCAAACGGAATTTATTTAAAATGGAGGATTTCTATTTGATTTCGGAAAACAATGCAGGTTTAGCGATATAAAAGAGATGCATTCGAATGTTAGTGAGGCATTATTTATTAATTTTCTCTAAGTAGAATTGAGTAATTTAAAATAAAATTGTAAAATACTTTAATAAAATTTTCGGCTTCAATAGAAAATATATATTATACTATTTACCCTTGATTAAGACTGATAACAATCCCAGAATTACATCCCATTGACCTATGTTAACAGCAAAACTAATATAATATGTGATAATAACCGACAGCTTTATCAAGTTTACTTAACATTCAATATTGTAATATATTATAAATGAAACATATTTCAATAGAATGTAATTTGTACAAAAAGGCACGAAACCGTTATAATATTGAATCTAATATACACTGAAAAAAATTTGGTGTCTACAATGTAAAAAACTTTGATAATAACTGTAAGTTTTACAAAATAATGATTGTAAATATAACTTACAGTAATTTTTACTGTAAAAAGGATTCAATTGTTCTTAAAAGTACAAACTTTTTGCTAAAAATACTTTTCTTAATGTAAAAATATGAATTTATTTGAGGTATACCTAATTTACTTACATTTTTACAGTTTTAGAGGAATAATCAAAGGCGAAATCACATAAATTTTAGTATTATTACAGTTATATGAATTAATTCACAAATTGCCTGTAGATTTACAATATTTTGGTACGTTTTAATCTTGCAATTTTACAAGAAATATGTAAAATTAGATGATGGTAGTCCCATTACCATGTAATCTTAAATGATAAAAGTGTTTTTACAATAACCTCGTAAAAATTTAAAGATTTAGGTTGATTCACAAATGCCTTGTAAATTTACAATATCCATAAGTTCGCTTTACATTTGTAATCTACCAATAATTCTGTAAAATTACATTATTGCTGTAATTAATTGAAAATAAAATGACTTTTACAATAATTTTGTCAAAATAAAAGTATATAGGATAATTTACAAATATTTTGTAGTTATACAATATTTTTAAATCCGTTTTACACATGTAATTTTACACACCATCTGTGAATTTACATTGCCTTGTAAAAAACGTATGTATCCTGTTATTCACATATATAATGCAGAATTACAATATACTTAGACCATTTTAGCGTCTTAATTTCAAAAGAATTTAATTAAATTACATGAGAGTTTTGTTTTTTCAAGTTCGTTGTGCCACTGAAAAAAAACTGTTTAACACAACTTAATGGTTGTAAATATAACTTATAGTGATTGTTACTATAGAAAGGGTTACATCGTTTTAAAAATTATAAACTTTTTTAGTAAAAATACTTTTTACAAGAACAACACTAAGTTTTATTTGTATAAAAAATACTAATTTATTTGGACCTAACTTACTTACATTTTTGTGGGAAAATAAAAAGTGAAAACACAAAAGTTTTAGTATTGTTACAGGATCTATGAGTTAATTCACTAATCTCCTGTAAATTAACAATATTTAGGTAAGTATCAACCTTGCAATTTTACAATAATAATTGTTTAAAATTAGATAATTATTTTAAATGATGAAATGTTTTTACAATAATCTTGTGAAAATACAAATATATAAACGGATTCACACATGTTTTGTAAATTTCCAACATCTATAAGTTCGCTTCACATTGTGGAATGTAGCAATAAATCTGTAAAATTACAGATATGCAGTAATTATTAGAAAATAAATGGATTTTTAAAATAATTTTGTCAAAATAAAAATATATAGGTTAATATACAAATATTTTGTAGAGATACAATATTTAAAAATACGTTATACACTTGTAATTTTAAAAATATTATGTCAATTTACACTCGTCAAAATACAATTAAATCTAGTTATTCGCATATATAATGCAGATTTACAATTTGCAGTCATTAATGCAATTTTACAATGATTTAGTGTAAATATCATTCTAAAGTGAGTGTGAAATTAAAGTCAAAATCACTGTCCACAAATAACCAATGATTTTAGCTGTCTAGTTAGCAGATTAATGAGTGACAAATTTAAGTCATAAATGCTATGTTATCAAAGGCAACAAACGATATTATGTCAAATGTAATCCCTTAATAGGTATTTAATCACTTCTTAAGTAATTCATGAATAAATATTTTTTTACAATAGTTAAACGAGTTTGGTAGAAATTCAGAGTCAACCAAGGAATCAATCTCAGTATCCATTTTTAAATCATCTGTGCAAAGTTTATGACCACATCGTAAGTTGCTTATCATGACATTAATAAAGAATTAAAAAGAGGTCCCAAATTTGATCTCTGTGGCACACCAGATGTAAATGAAAATGAAATGGACGTGAAATACCACATTTTGTTGAAAATAATAGTGTGGTCAATGAGTGTGACCGTTAATGTTATTTAAACTCTATTTTATCAATAGCATAACTAATTTAATCCTAAATGAAGATAAATTAGCAATCAAAGTCCATTAAAATTAAAAACAACGATACGTTGAAGTTTTATTTATTTTTAAATAGTTATCGTTATCAATTTATAACATTAACACTTTAAGTTTATACAATAAATTAATAATTGTGAACGATGAATATAAATATTTTCGTTTATTGATCTATAAGCAAGTTATAAGAATATACTTCTACTGTCTTCAACCTATCAAGATTTATTTTTGGTTACTAAAGTTTTAAAACAGTTACATACAGTTAAATAATTGTAAAATTTACTATTTATTTTTCCAAAATAATTACTGTTTTAGATTGAATCATCGTTCTCAAATACCTGTGAAACGGCGCTTGGTCCAAATTAGCACATCAAACTGCTGCGTAGGAATCTCGACAGTAAATGTCGTTATAGTCTAGAGGTAAGGGCATTTGTGTACAGAACAAAGATGTCTGGGTTCGAATCCCACCGACGACAGGCTTTTTTTCAAATCTCCAAGTATTTGTTTTCACCTTTGGGGTTCGGGACGGTCATAATAATTCGTAGAGAGATTTTTGAGATTTGTTTCCGAATTTTCAAACTATTTCTAACAAATTATATGTTTTACACGGCAGAGAAACAGATTTACTGCCACGGCTATAATTTCATTGCCTCGGCTTCGCCTCGGTAAATAACAATTTTTTTCTAATTTTGACATATAAAATATTTTTTGTTATAGCAGTAAATGTCTTAATAATCTACTTTACGCAATAAATTGCATAATGTTGAACATTATGAAACTACACTGCCTGACAAAATTATTAGATCACCTAAAAAATTCAAAACAAAATTTATGTAGTTAAATTTTTTTATTAATGTGTAAACATGTTTTTTATCTTAACTTTATTTCGAGTTCCATATCGCAGTTTGTTTATGTGTAATAAAAACTTATCAGTTTGGATACTTTTCAGGTCAGTGTAAATTTTAACTTAAATGGTTAAACATTGATTTTGTTTTCATTATTTTTCCTTCGAACTTGAAAATAAATGTGCATGCTTGGGTTAGACACTCATTATCGCTAGAAAATTGTGTTAGGGCGGTAACATTAATGGAGGAAGGTCATAGTCAGCGATATATCGCAGAAAGGCTTGGTATGACTCATGCTGCAGTTTCGTATGTTTTAAGAAGATATAGAGCAAATGTGGATCATCAAAGAAGACCAGGTCAGGGTCGTAGATGCGTCACCAATGCCATCCAGGATCGCTATATGGTCCAACAAATCCTTCGAAACCGTACACTAACAGCTCCTGAGCGGTAAAATGTGGTTAGAAGGACCTATGGAATATAAGTAAGCTCAAATACCATAAGAAGACGAAACCTAACCCCACGGATCCCAGCTAGAGGACCGCGTTTGACCGCAGAGCATCGGAGGAACCGACTTCAATTTGCGAGAATGCACGTTAATTGGGAACCGGCTGATTGTTTTCTGACGAGACAAGATTTTCCCTGTACCATTCAGATAGACGAGTACGAGTTTACCGACGACCTGGAGAACGGTACACACAGTGCAACTTCGTTGAAAACATTCGTCATGGTGGTGGCAGTGTTATGTTTTGGGGAAGCATCTCTTTGGGAGGACGTACGGAGCTAGTGGCGCTTCGGGAGGGCAATGCTAATGCTGCCCGGTACATCGCAGACATTCTTGAACCTCACTTGGTGCCATATGCTGAAAATTTTAATGCCAATTTCATTTTCATGCAAGCAATGCACGGCCGCACACAGCTCGGGTGACACAAAATTTTCTTCGTGGTGAAAATATTGAGACTATAAATTGGCCAGCTAATAGTCCTGACTTAAACCCAATCGAGCATCTATAGAACATGATTGGTAGGAACTTTAGAGCACTTCCGTATCCTCCGGCCGACCTTGACGGGCTCAGTTGCCATTTCTGAGATTTGGAACGACATCGATCAAGCCGACATAAGGACGCTTATTTTAAGCATGAGGGGAGGTGTGAAGCTATCATACAAACGAGGGGTGGAAACACTCGATATTTACTTTTTTTTTCATTGGTGTACTAAAATTTATTTTTTGGGAAATTTGCTAATTTTTAAAAGGAGGTTTATTTTGTTATTTTTTTGCAATATAAGGGCGTATAATATGATAATTGGAGTTTTGTTATGTTTCTTACTCAAAACCAACCATATAATAAATCTTATTTTAAATTTTACTCGAAATTATTGGGTAATCTAATAATTTTGGCAGGCAGTGTAGTTTCGAAAAATTAATTATCACCAGTTTCGAAAAGAAAACAAATAATTAATACGATGATCTATTTGTTAATAAAATTATGCATATCAACCAAAAATGCCATAAAGTAATATTGGTTGCCTAGATATCAGTAATGTTTTACCAAAACATAATTTTATAAACAATCTAGTCAAAAGTAGAAAAATTATTGTATGTAACACGTTAAGAAATACCGTTTTATGTAACTCGTTCATGTTGCAGGACGAGCAAAGCATTTCGTAACTGGTTTCATAAATAGCTATTAATTTTATTTTATAAGAGATTAAAAGTCATAAATTCTTTTTAAATGAGTTATTTTGTCTTAATAACTTAAAATGATTTTTAAAATTTATAGATTTTTCGTTAGTGGGTCGTAGAAAAAATATACTGTACAACTATTAAAGTCTACATTATGTTTATTTCCACCTTTTCTCTTTAATTCGTTTTCTGTTTTCTTTCATTGTCTTTCTTAATCTTTTCTTTAATTCTTCAATGATTAATTTTTTTTTATTTTCTTTTCTCATATTTACTTAATTTTCTACATTTGCTTTATTTTTAATTTTGTCTTCTACTTCTACATTTAAATTTTTAATTTCCATATCTGTATCTATTTTTTTATTTATATAATTCAATTATTTCTTCTATTTTTTCATTTACTTTACATTCTTCTAATTTATATCTTTTTTTATTTTATTTTCTTTGATTCTTCAGTATTTATATATTTATCTTGTGTTCTATTTTACTTTAATAATTAATTAATTTATATCTTTTTTTATTTTATTTTCTTTGATTCTTCAGTATTTATATATTTATCTTGTGTTCTATTTTACTCCATTCTCTAACTATTTTTTCAATTTTCCTAATGTTTTCATTCATTATCATCTTCATTAATTCTTCTTTTTTCATGACAATACCAATTTTCTTCTTAAAATGTGTAACGGTTGGAACCGTTTTCGTTATTTTGACACCAACATCTCTACACAAATGTCATTTGCCGTTTATGCCTTGCGTCAAAAGTTCCGATTTCATTTCGATTTGTATCTGTCAACGAATAAGTTGATATTAAATTTTAAATTATTTGGGTCATCCGATATACTAAATAAATTTTATATACCGATATATTGTTAAAAATATATATTTTGTACAAGAATTTCTTAAATGAAATGTAAAATTTGAAACATAACCTCAACACATGAATAACACATGGATAACACGTTTTATATAATTTTATCTATTATTTTGTTAGGAAAGAAATATTATGCTTTACTATATTTAAATAAGACTTTTCCTTTTCATATTAATTTTAATTTCTGTGAAACTATTTACTTAATAGTTTAAATTGTTCAATTATTGGTTAAATTTTATCTGGTTCCTATGCAAATTTCCTAGTTCCTTTCTTAATTTTGTTACCTTTTCCTTGTAGCCTGGCTATATATAGACGGTTATGTTCGAGTTATAGCTAAAGAAGTTCATTTCAAGTCATCTCTAAGAAGTTTATTTCAAGTTATATCTAGAGGTTTAGTTCAAGTTACATCTAAAGAAGTTTATTTCAAGTTATATCAAGAGGTTTAGTTCGAGTTACATCTAAAGAAGTTTCTGGAGATTTAAGTTTATGAAGATTTATACCTAAGAGTTTGGTGCTATCCGAAGAACTTCGTTCAAGTCCCTTTGAAGAAGGCCTATGCAAATCTCTCCTTGTATACTACCTTCTGTTAAACAGATAAGTCTATTTTTTTGAATCAATCATCTAAATTTGAATAAGTAAATCTCTGTTAATTAGAATTTGTTACTGTCTTATCTAAAACTTTGTTTAAATATATTATCTTAATGTTTAGTGATTTTCTATATTTTTGTCATTAATCGACAGTCAAGTATAGTAAGTTTTAAATATAGTGGTGCCCAACTTCTTGTTCAAAGTAATACGAGTTATTTAATAACCTGACCCACTCCCAAAATCATTTGAGCTTAAAACAATATAAAAAATAGATAAAATAACAAGTATCACATTACAAATGTAAATTAAATACATATGTAAAAACCGGTGAGAATTAATTTAGAAAATACTTATTGCAGATCCGGATCTGGATAAACTTTTATTTATTAATGATATAATATATTAGTAAAACGTATGGTATCTCTATGAAAGTAATGTTATGAACTCTTACTTCTTCATAATCAATAAATAATATCTAACGGTTAGGCTGATATAATGCAATTAACAAATAGATTTCTTGAAACCTCAGGTGCATGGATTTATTTGCGAAGGATATATAAATTACTCCAAGTGTCGTACCTACCTGTTACTTTCAAATAACGATAATCCCAAAGAACTTTCTGTCTTTTAGAAAGTTTCCGAAGATTTTTACAATTTCTTTAAAGAGGTTGTCATTTGACTTGATGCGGGATTACGTAAAATTGGGTCAATAGATGTGAAACTCAGCCTCCTGAGGTGAGGGGGACAAAAGGTTTCAGGTCTAAGAATTTTTATGAATATAAAAGATAAAGGTAACAATTGTAGTTAACTTTGTTCAGGTATTTAATGAAAGGAATGATAGACATTACGCAAATCTTCTCAGTATAGATACCTAGGTAATAATGTAAAGTGTATATAGTTTCTACCATGTAAAATACAATTATTCATAGTTATTGATACGGAAATGTGGTGAAATTTCATAGTAAACGTTATACTTTACCATTGTCAAAATTGAAATTTAATTTAGCAAAGTTGGGCAATTTGAAATTTAGAAGATCAATTAAAGAAAATATATTGAGTTTATAAGAGGGAATGTCATTGGGATTTTTTGATGAATGATGAATTAAAATTAAGATAAAGATGTTAGAATTGAAGAATTATTAAAGAGTGCAAAGTTGAAATAAAGAAAAAATTCAAGAAACGTACGAAATTTTCTTTACAAAATAATAAGCAGAAGCGGGTAAGGAGAAAGAGAGGTAAAACCAGATCGTGGAGCGAGAAATACAAGCAGATAGAGCAGGAGTGCAGCTGGTGCAAAAGAAAAAAGAAGAGGCCATATTTTTTATAAATTGAAATTTATGGTATTGTTAAATTGTTTGTTTCAAAATTCATTTGATTTTGTAAGTATGAACCGGCGCCATGCTGAGATTTGCTTTTTTATTGGAATTTATTATATGTAATCATAAAGTGAACCATTTTTAAGAACTAACTGCTGTGCAATTATTATTATTATTATTATTATTATTATTATTATTATTATTATTATTATTATTATTATTATTATTATTATTATTATTATTATTATTATTATTATTATTATTATTATTATTATTATTATTATTATTATTATTATTATTATTATTATTATTATTATTATTATTATTATTATTATTATTATTATTATTATTATTATTATTATTATTATTATTATTATTATTATTATTATTATTATTATTATTATTATTATTATTATTATTATTATTATTATTATTATTATTATTATTATTATTATTATTATTATTATTATTATTATTATTATTATTATTATTATTATTATTATTATTATTATTATTATTATTATTATTATTATTATTATTATTATTATTATTATTATTATTATTATTATTATTATTATTATTATTATTATTATTATTATTATTATTATTATTATTATTATTATTATTATTATTATTATTATTATTATTATTATTATTATTATTATTATTATTATTATTATTATTATTATTATTATTATTATTATTATTATTATTATTATTATTATTATTATTATTATTATTATTATTATTATTATTATTATTATTATTATTATTATTATTATTATTATTATTATTATTATTATTATTATTATTATTATTATTATTATTATTATTATTATTATTATTATTATTATTATTATTATTATTATTATTATTATTATTATTATTATTATTATTATTATTATTATTATTATTATTATTATTATTATTATTATTATTATTATTATTATTATTATTATTATTATTATTATTATTATTATTATTATTATTATTATTATTATTATTATTATTATTATTATTATTATTATTATTATTATTATTATTATTATTATTATTATTATTATTATTATTATTATTATTATTATTATTATTATTATTATTATTATTATTATTATTATTATTATTATTATTATTATTATTATTATTATTATTATTATTATTATTATTATTATTATTATTATTATTATTATTATTATTATTATTATTATTATTATTATTATTATTATTATTATTATATGTTTAAATAGTAAATAATCATTGTACTTTGGCCTTGATTAAGCAGAAAATAAAGATAACATAATAAGAAAGCTATAGACAAAAATAAAACGAACAAAATCAAGAAAGAGGCGAAAAAAGGGGGAAACTTGAACCAAAAGAAAAACTCTGTAGCTATGAGAAAGAAGATTAAAAAGGATTAGATTGGATTGGGATAAAATGTAATGAAGACGAAAACAAAAAACATTTAATATCGTTGTGGGGACATTTTTTAATGAAATCATAAAATTCATTATTCAGCAGAAAAAATCTAAATATTTTAGTTAAATTAACCAGGAATATATACAGGGTTAATCGTAAGTTGATAGTTTCTTAACTGTGTATAGAATTCATTAAAATAAACAACTTTTTCAAATAACTTTTTTAAAAAGATCAAAAATAAGAAACTTACAAGTATTTAATCTAAAATTTATCCAATACATTTCTGCCCAATGAACATAATATGTAGAACTTTCGGCGATTAAAATACATGTTGATCGCATTCAGGCCTTTGTAAAAACCATTCACAAAACTGAATTTAAACTTCAAGTTGTAGTGTGTTTAATTGAGGAAATTTGGAGCAAAACCAAATAAATTCACCATAAACAAAGAAGTACTGGTTTTGTCGTTTGTTTTATTAGAAAATACTATTAGAGACGTCATTAATAATACATACTTTGCAATTATAATTTTGAAAAATTATTTTTGTAAAAAATATAGCAAAAAAAATGTATTTATTCAGTTTTAGTTAAATCAAAACTCAAAACTACGCGCACTAATATAAGAAGAAAAACAACACAAAACATATTTTATTTAACAAAAAAAAAAATTTAAACCTTTAAACAGATGGATGAAGGTCAACCTTCCTTCGGATCCTGTACTATAAGTACTTCAGATAAATCGTAATTTATACATAAAAATTCGAAGAAAAGGATAAAAAAAATAAACAGCTCTTTAGTACAGGTCGACTCGGATTAAGTCCAGTCTCGGATTTAGATTTTTGAATTTTGTATCTTTCTTATTTTTGATTTTATAAAAATTTCATTTAAAAAAGTTGCATATTTTTAATGACTTCTATACGCAGTCAAAAAAGTATCAACTTAGGATGCACCCTGTGTATTGTCATGATTACGCCATTTGACCTTTGATGTCCTATTTCCGTCTTGTGTCGCTAGTGTCGACAAAATATTCGGAAAGGCCAATAGTACTGGGATTTGCTATTAAGTTAAATTTAATTATTTTTAAAAGATGGTCAGGGGGATTAATATAAACAGTCAATTGGGAATTTTCAGAAAAGTCAGAAAAAAATATTGAATGCGGAGTAGAATTTAAGATAGATAGATTGTTATTGTTCGAAGAATATTGTTATGTTAATAATATAAAAAATAAAGAACATAAATTAGGAAAAAAGGGTGAATCGGACAGTAAAAAGGAGACCTGAGCAGAAAAAGGAAGCAGAAGAGGAGGCAGAAGAGGAGGCAGAAGAGGAGGCAGAAGAGGAGGCAGAAGAGGAGGCAGAAGAGGAGGCAGAAGAGGAGGCAGAAGAGGAGGCAGAAGAGGAGTCAGAAGAGGAAGTACAAGATGAGGTAGAAGATGAGACAGAAGATTAGAGCGAAGAGGAGGTAAAAGGGAAGAGTGGCACAAGTCGGAGCAGTTAAACGCGCAAAAGGTGAGTTCGGGCTACGCACTCTTCTCACTATATTCACTCCTAAAGTACTTAAGGCGTTTGGGAACGGAAAGAGTTAAAATAAAAGATCCTTTTTAACCGTTCGGAGATCGTGGAGTGGAGTGTGGCTCGGACATGCGCATAAGGTGATTTAAATAGATAATAAGATAATTGTGACTAATTCTTGAGTAAAAATGCTTTTTATTTGGTTCCCGTGCATACCATTAATATGGAAGAAACTTATATGGTTGTTACTGATAAGTACGATTAGGTTTTAAGTATTAGTATGTCTCACTGACAACTTACATTGAACTCTGAGAGTAAAAGGAGTAAAACCATATGCGCACTCCGTTAACGGCTATTTACTCCACTTTGGAGTGCGCAGCCCAAACTCACCTAATATAGAAATCAGAAAGAGCAGGAGGCAGAAACCAAGAGGCAGAGCAGGAAATAAAGAAAAAGACAGAGAAGGAGTTGGAACATGTTTTGGAAAGATGTGGAAAAGAAAAAAGCATTCGAGCACTCAAACTGTAGAGTATATTTTTTCTACGACCCACTAACCAATATCTACAAATTTTAAAACTTAAGTTATGAAGATAAAATATTTCGTTTTGAAATGTCCCATAGGTGTTTTATGCAGGATTTGCATTAGGGCTCATTGATGTCCAATCCAATGACCTAATCTAAACATCTAAATATACTCGATGACTGGTTGTTCGGCATATGCATGGGTGGGCATTATCATTCATTAGCGCAATTGTGTCGTACCCAACAAAGCCGGCATATGGTAAAATATGTTCATCAATGATATTCCGGACGTACCAGTCAGCATTCGTTCTTAAATGTACCTCGACGAGCTTTGTGCTGCTTTCCTTACTAATGCCACCCCATAGCATTATGACACCGCCGCCATAGCTCACAAGATTGCATTCAGCGAAACGTTCTTCAGCCCTTCTGTATACTCGATGACGTCTATCGGACTTCCATAATTGTATTCTTGTTTTATATGTGAAAAGAATGTTACGCCATTGATGCTCATTCCAAACAACATGAGTTCTTGCGACGTGCAACCGTCCTGTTTTGTGACTTGTTGAGAAGTCGAGGAACTCTAGCAGGACGTTTTGGAGTTAAACCGGCTTCCCTAAGCCTACTAAATACTGTTTTTGTAATTACAGTCAACCAATAAGTAATTTCTTAGTTATGAAGCTGTACGAACACGAATTTACAGGGATTGGATTAGTAAGTTTCTGGCAAATCTCGTATCATTGAACATCTTCTACATCCTTGGCCGCCTTTTATATTCTCCTGTATCATTATAGCGTCTTATTATATGAGAAGGTATTGATTGATGAATATGCAATCAACATGCGCTATATCTTCTTATCTAACCTTCGTTAGCTAAGGTCATAATTTTGACCGCATTTAGCTCACTTGTGTGTTGCTTTTGACTAACCAACAACACAATTGAAAAGTAATAAACCCTAGTATAAATTAATAATACAGTATCTATATCTGTAACGTGTGGACGGTGGGTTACCCCACGGCACTTAGGCCTCACTAGACTTATTATGAATCCTAAGAAGATAGGCACCCCTAGATGTAGAAATGTAGTTGACAACGTCACCAAGAGGTGCTTCTCTTAATAATACAGTAGCGACAGCTTGAGTCGGCTGCTTTGATGTCGGAGTGATCAAATTTTTATAGGCAGTTGACGTTTTTGCTGCTTATTTCTATACTGAGAAAAGTAACTTCAAAATATATTGTCCTCTTGTCTGCTTGAATGAAATATCACAGAGTAAATGAAAGAAAAAACTAATTCTAAATACAATAACAATGTATTAAAATGTGAATTACAACTAATCAAATAATCAAAACACTGAACGACCATTAATCCATTGTCAATTAACATATACCACTTTGGCGTATTTGTCGCTTATTTACGGACATGCGCAGAAAAATATGTACAATAAACTGTCGCTAGTGTATTATTACTTAAATTTTGGTAATACACTAACGATGTCAATCTGACAGAAACTATGCAGTATATGCATTGTCAGTTCCAAGCATTGAGACAAAATAAGGAGAAGATGCTATGACATAGCTATGACGATGCCAAAGTGCAAAGTGCATTTCACTTTTACGTCATACGTCAAACTGGAGCTAGTGGAACTAGTCAGTTTTGGAAAGAATAAATGCAATTTTCCTTTAATTCGCTTCATTAAATGATATAAAATAATTTTGATTCAAATATAAAATTACTGACTTCAAATAAATCAAAGTACGACTCAAGTCGCTAGTTCATTTACACTATTATGTCAGTGTTTGTAATTGTGTTTTCGTTGCTCACTCTATTAAATTTGAAATAATGTATTATAGAGTACAAATAAAGAATTATTATTATTAATTAATACTGTTTTTTTTCAGTCACAAACCAACTTCTACCATTATCAGTATATTTAGTACCTATTAGTGGGCCTTTAAGAAGAAGAACCAGTTATTTGAATGAAGAAGCCTTCAATCAACAAGGATCCTACTGGCTAGTAGGCAACAATGAAGATATCAGATATTAATGTGGGAAGTAATTCCTACCTATAGCTACCTACTTATATCGTCTTATTTAATCTACCTGTACGCTTTTGCGTCATAGAATGCAAATGCAGATTAAAAAGTCAGATAAATACACTAACAGTAAAATAAAAAATTCAGAGTGAAGAAACTGTTAGTTAATTTGAATACATATATTCCGAATCGTTTTGAATTAGTTAGTGTTTCACGGGAACTTTAATTTTGTATTTAATTTCGTTAAAAACTTTGAATAAAAAAACTTTTTTTATTTCGAAGAAAATATATGGCAGTCCAACGATGTGAATGTGGCCGCAAATCAAACTATTCATTCACGCTTCAAAATTTTAGGGTTAACCTTTTTTTAAAATTGTTCACTGATTTATGGTAAATTAATTAATTGCAATGTCACAAGCCTGTCATAAGTTTGAAAAAAGAATGATACGAGGTGAAAAAAGCATGTTTTGACAGTTAAAATTCTAATGGTTCTGATGTGAAATGATTCTGGAACTTTATTTCCATATACGGTTCTATTGTTATCAACTACAGGAGTCACAGGCTATTTTCAACATTTCAATGTTTAATTTGACCCAATATATCTCTTTGTATTAAATTATTGACCAGGGACGGTTCGTAAACAAAATATTGGGGGTTTGCAATGACCTAATACAGATTTAGGTAAAAAACGTTCAGTGTTTTTAATTTTTTACCTTAATCTATACTGAGATATATATTCTGTCATTGTGACTCCAATATTTTAGTGAAAAGCCGCCACTATCATTGACATTACATGTAGACAATAAGAAGAAATAAATGAGGCAAGCTAAAATGGAAAATGGTTAAAATGCAATACAGTATATAAAAATATTTAAGTTATTCTGTTTCGTATTTCTCTACCGTACATTTATTTTTCAAATGAAATATACAACTGTGATTTATGTTTAAAAACAGGAGGAATATAAAGTTAACTTCCACACTTTATCCAGAAAAAATTCAATTCCCCCACAAGCATTCCATCTCAGTTAACAATCCCTTAATAATACCGATCGTATTCATTTCAAATCCTCCCCTTACGCATATATTTTTCCATTTTCCCAAATATTTAAAGTACAGGCCCGAATGTGAGCCAATGCGGTATAACAGGTTAGATATTTGAAGGTGTGAGTTGTCACCAAATGAGTAATGGCCGCACTTTATCGTGTAAAGCCCGAATGTACGCCTCCCGTGCCAGTCGCTGATGCTGAATCTGCAACTCTCCACTCATGTGTGTGCTCTTCGGCGATAATCACACCGGATGGACTTGCAGTCTCGTCTGTCTGTAGATTTTGCCTTACCACTTGTCCATTACGGATAAAATGGATTAATGGTTATTAGACCGAGGAAACGATTTGCAATTATTGTTTCATTTCTTTGTGTTGTATTTAAGTGGGTTTTGTATTGTTAATAACAATAATTTAATATAAAATATATTCAAGAGTTACATAATTTGACTATTAGAATATTGTTCTAATAGTCAAAAAGACTATTTACACAAAACTAGTGTTTTAAAAAGGTATATTTATAAACACTGAATGTTTTTTACCTAAATATGTACTGAGATCTATATAAAAGCGATTTTACGCACTCCTAATATAATATACTATTTCTGCCACTGTGAACAGCATCAAATAATTTCTTATTTAAAAAATTAAGTAACTTTATATCTATTTTAAAATTTCTGAGAATTGTAATATTACAATTTTTCTATATAGAAAAATATTATTAAAAAAAGGTAACCAATTTTTATTCAATAATAAATTTATTGTTTCCATATTTTAGTTCAGTCTCTAATCAGTAGTAGGTAAATGAACTTTAGCGGACACTTTAACTTACAAAATATTTAAAAGATGGACGGACGCAATAATTAATTTTAATCTTTTTAATTCTTTATCTTGTATCAAACATTTTTGTTCTTTAAACTCATGACATCATCATCGTAATTGAAATTTAAAACAATTTGGATCTCTTCCCACGCAGTGAACGCAGTGATGTCTTTATTTCAGTATGTAATTCAACTTCAATAAATATTGTAATACTATTGAAAATAATACCTACTATGAAACCAATTCATTCAATATTACTTGTACTTAGTTAATAAATAATTTAATTTGAATGAGAAAAATCAAGGAAAATATAAATGGGAAATGTTTGTTTTTAAAATAAAACAAATGATATAAAAAAAAATCGGTAGTTTTTTTTTATTTTTTCAAGTGAAGGTAGACAAATTAATATCTGTTCAATTTCACCAAATCATTTTTAAAAAACCGTTTGTGTACTAAGTTGAACAAGCAATCTGTAATATGTGTACTATTTGTGTAGGTACTATTTGTGTAGGTACTATTTGTGTAGGTACTATTTGTGTACTATTTGTGTTCTATTTGCTTACTATTTGTGTATTATTTGTGTACTATTTGTGTACTATTTGTGTACTATTTGTGTACTATTTGTGTACTATTTGTGTACTATTTGTGTACTATTTGTGTACTATTTGTGTACTATTTGTGTACTATTTGTGTACTATTTGTGTACTATTTGTGTACTATTTGTGTACTATTTGTGTACTATTTGTGTACTATTTGTGTACTATTTGTGTACTATTTGTGTACTATTTGTGTACTATTTGTGTACTATTTGTGTACTATTTGTGTACTATTTGTGTACTATTTGTGTACTATTTGTGTACTATTTGTGTACTATTTGTGTACTATTTGTGTACTATTTGTGTACTATTTGTGTACTATTTGTGTACTATTTGTGTACTATTTGTGTACTATTTGTGTACTATTTGTGTACTATTTGTGTACTATTTGTGTACTATTTGTGTACTATTTGTGTACTATTTGTGTACTATTTGTGTACTATTTGTGTACTATTTGTGTACTATTTGTGTACTATTTGCGTACTATTTGCGTACTATTTGTGTACTATTTGTGTATTATTTGTGTACTATTTGTGTACTATTTGTGTACTATTTGTGTACTATTTGTGTACTATTTGTGTACTATTTGTGTACTATTTGTGTACTATTTGTGTACTATTTGTGTACTATTTGTGTACTATTTGTGTACTATTTGTGTACTATTTGTGTACTATTTGTGTACTATTTGTGTACTATTTGTGTAACATTTGTGTAATATTTGTGTAATATTTGTGTACTATTTGTGTAATATTTGTGTACTATTTGTGTACTATTTGTGTACTATTTGTGTACTATTTGTGTACTATTTGTGTACTATTTGTGTACTATTTGTGTACTATTTGTGTAATATTTGTGTACTATTTGTGTAGTATTTGCGTACTATTTGTGTACTATTTGTGTACTATTTGTGTACTATTTGTGTACTATTTGCGAACTATTTGTGTACTATTTGTGTACTATTTGTGTACTATTTGTGTACTATTTGTGTACTATTTGTGTACTATTTGTGTACTATTTGTGTACTATTTGTGTACTATTTGTGTACTATTTGTGTAATATTTGTGTACTATTTGTGTACTATTTGTGTACTATTTGTGTACTATTTGTGTACTATTTGTGTACTATTTGTGTACTATTTGCGAACTATTTATGTACTATTTGTGTACTATTTGTGTACTATTTGTGTACTATTTGTGTACTATTTTTGTACTATTTTTGTACTATTTTTGTACTATTTTTGTACTATTTTTGTACTATTTTTGTACTATTTTTGTACTATTTTTGTACTATTTTTGTACTATTTTTGTACTATTTTTGTACTATTTTTGTACTATTTTTGTACTATTTTTGTACTATTTTTGTACTATTTTTGTACTATTTTTGTACTATTTTTGTACTATTTTTGTACTATTTTTGTACTATTTTTGTACTATTTTTGTACTATTTTTGTACTATTTTTGTACTATTTTTGTACTATTTTTGTACTATTTTTGTACTATTTTTGTACTATTTTTGTACTATTTTTGTACTATTTTTGTACTATTTTTGTACTATTTTTGTACTATTTTTGTACTATTTTTGTACTATTTTTGTACTATTTTTGTACTATTTTTGTACTATTTTTGTACTATTTTTGTACTATTTTTGTACTATTTTTGTACTATTTTTGTACTATTTTTGTACTATTTTTGTACTATTTTTGTACTATTTTTGTACTATTTTTGTACTATTTTTGTACTATTTTTGTACTATTTTTGTACTATTTTTGTACTATTTTTGTACTATTTTTGTACTATTTTTGTACTATTTTTGTACTATTTTTGTACTATTTTTGTACTATTTTTGTACTATTTTTGTACTATTTTTGTACTATTTTTGTACTATTTTTGTACTATTTTTGTACTATTTGTGTACTATTTGTTATATACTATACTAGATATGTTTGTTTTAATTCCGAATTTAGAATGGTTCTAGAATTTTATTAGAACAAGTTGCGCAGTGACAAAAATAGTAAAACTGAGTCAGGATCGATTCAAGAAGGTATGAACCAAAACACTTCTTCTTATTCTTTTTCACATTTGTCTTTTCTTGCCTTTTAATATTGAGGACTAGAAGCCAACACTTATTGTCAATTTTGTGAAATACACAAAAATAATGTTTGTAAAACTGTAATTTGTCATTATCTTTTGTTCTTAAGATTAACAAAATGTTGTTTATAAACGTCATAATTTATTTTATATGCATTTTTAGCTATTCTTGTACAATGCTTTTACTTACATCTTTTGTTCCATTATTGTTTGTCTTATATTTTGTTTGATTCTTGTTACTTTTACTTAGGATATCTTTTGTTTTGTGTTTCCCATATTTTTAAAATAGTATATTTAAATAATATAAAAATTATATAATTTCAAATTAGTCATCCTATCATGAATAATGGTAAAATGAATACATACGTTTCTTTTGTAAATATAACCTTTTTTTTTTAAACCAAGTTCTAATAAGAACACAAACGTAAAAAGGCACCAATAAAACACAGTCTCAAATCTCAAACGACATCAACATCTCAAAACATATAAAAGAAATTAAATAAATCCATAATTGGTTGTCAAGTAAGAACTGTTAGAACCGTTCTAGAATAGTTCTAAAATAATTCCATGAGTGAACCAAAACACACCTCATGTTCTGAACTGCGCATGTCTGAGCGGTTCCTAAATTGGAATCAAAACAAACATGATGTGTACTATTTGTTATAGCTCATTCCAAACGAATTTCATGAGTAATATTTCTCGAAATTTTCAAAAAAATAAAGGCAAATATTTGTTAATTACATTTTATATTTGGATGATGCTCTAAAAAAATGGAATTAAGACAATTACTTAGAATACAAGAAAAAAAGAAAATTAATATTGTAGAAGTACATTTTTAGAGAAAGAAGAAGAAATTACTCAGAAATCATAAAGGGTATTAAAGTCATTAAAAAAAAAAAAAGAAGAAAGTAATCAGAAATCAGTAAGGATATTAAAGTAAATGATTCGGATGGTTGGCAGTATTACAAAACGAAAGAAAAAATAATATAAAACAAATAATCGATTATACGAAATAATCGATTAATCAAAAATAATCGATTAATCGAAAATATTCAATGATTGGACAATCATCGATTATTTTGTCCATCCTTAAGGGTGACACATCATTGAAAAGGTAATTTAAAGGAGAATTTTACAATACATAACAAGTTTTTTATCAAGCTAGAGGGCGCTAAAATCAAAATTAACTCAATGAGTAGTCTTATTGCCGAATTCTACATCAAATTACCTTTTTAATTACCATTATAGGTACTTTTAATTTTTAATTTTCTTAAAATGCAATGAACACTGCCATATAACAGGTTGGACTGTTTTGAGTGACCCACTGTATAATCAATTATTGTAATCAATGTAAAACAGTGTGAGCCAAAAAGCTCGAAACAAAGAGGAACACTGATTTCTCAGAAAATGTTATCACTGATAAAAAAAAGAACTTGACAATGTCCAGTTTTGGATTAGATATGCAGGACCATAAAAAAGCACAAGTGGTAAAATAATTTTTTTTGAAATATTAATATTAGATTTCAAGAGTGGTAATAAACAAATATTATTATTTATATTAATAATCGATTAGGTAACTATTTAAAAAAAAATTGGATGTCGATTATTCGAATGATAAAATTCAAATTTCGATTATCCGATAATCGAAAGTAATCGATTAGTCGAAAAAATCGATTAATGGAAAATGATCGATTATCGATTTAAAAAATCGATTAATGGAAAATAATCGATTATCGATTTTAAAGAAACGATTATTTTGTCCATTCCTAATCGCGACGCAATACAAAAACCTCTATTAGAAAAATAATTATAAAACTCAATTTCCAAACCTAACCAATATGAAAACTACACTCCAGTATGTACCTATCAACCACAGTAAATAGAAGGAATTGTGATTCTTAGAATTACATACATAATTTAGAGAAACAAGTTCATTTAGTAGTCTATACCACATCTTCATTAATATTATCTACTACTAGACAACAATAATAACATATTCAAATCAGACTTTTGAAGAATTAATAGTAAAGATTTCATATGTATCTAGTAAGAAAAATGCTGATTCATTTATAATATTGATGGGCATTTCAAGTATCCTGTCATGGAATGTATTAACATCAAGTATGCGAACAGTTACATCGTTGTGGAATACATGCTAAATAAGAAACATGAAATATATTGCACTTTTCTTAGTACTAAAGTGTGTCAAAAGTCAACAGTCTAAATTTTTGTTAGAATCTTATTTTAAGGTACATTTATTGTAAAAATGCGTAATTTCTGACTTTTTAACAAATTAATCAGGAATAACATATTAGAAATATGATATCACTTTTCTCTTAGTTTGTTTTTGTTGTTCTATGTACTTATCTTTCTCCTAGTTAAATGTAGATAACTCTCCCTATAATTCACCCCCTTACGAGTGAATTTTAACTCCAAAAGTTGACTGAAGCGGAGAAGCGACGGCTATTATTATTATTATTTGCCGTAGCGCCCCGGGGGGACTTAAAGTTGATTGATGGTGCCATTTGATTTACAAGTGAGGAAAACTCGGAAAACCCCACCATAATCAAAAGAGTAACGCATGACGATTTATAATCCGAATGTCACAAAATTAACAAAAATTAAATTTCTGCACCCATCAAATCTTAGATCGAATAACGTTTTTATAAAAGTTTTAAGAATTATTTTTTTTTATATTCTTCTCCATCTGTATTCACTTTACTTGTATGTTAGGCTAAGATATCTTTAAACCCTCGTAGTTTCACAAACAAGTCACTCACCCTATCTTCTAAATATCGCTATCTGTAAGATGGACGAGCCGAATGACATTGACAAATGAAAGTGACTCTAACAGCCTAT
Source organism: Psylliodes chrysocephalus (assembly GCA_927349885.1). Taxonomy (NCBI): domain Eukaryota; kingdom Metazoa; phylum Arthropoda; class Insecta; order Coleoptera; family Chrysomelidae; genus Psylliodes; species Psylliodes chrysocephalus. The sequence goes on along the minus strand of OV651820.1, from coordinate 45,028,512 downwards.
CGAGTGGCAGACCTTTTACTTAAATATCCAATTACATTACAGGAGCTTTGAGGTTTTTGAGATAATGTATTTATAATGACTTAATTTTCGTCTTCAGCAAAATGAAGTTATTAATAAAACCATTAGAAGCACGAAAGTCAATAGATCTCATGTTACTTCTTGTATTTCTATATATTTGATTAAACTTATAAATAAAATATTTTTTATTTATTCACTGTGACTGTATAATCCAGATATTTTAATGCTATTTGTGAAAACTCAATTTGCCTTTTATTTAATAATAATATAAGAGTAAATATTTAAAAATAACTGTAATTGTTTCTTAATTAAAAAAATATTTATTTCTTAATAAAACCCAATATTTTTTAAACCGTTGTTTTGTAATTTAATATTATTTATATAATACTCTAAAAAGCAGCATAAAATAAATCTCGAATTTTTATTTCTTTAACCTCCATATAATTATTGATGGAATAAAATGTTGATGTTCTTTCTAAAATTAATTGTCTTTAAAGTTCCGGAAACTTAAATAGTTTGTTTACTATTTAAGTTGTTACGTATAACGAAACTTAATACGCATAGGCGACCTATACGGAAACGTCTGCATGCAGATAGTATGTTTACCTAGACGATGCCGATTAGTAGTTTGTTGAAAATTTTGAATTTTCTGTCACAGAGTTGGATTCGAAATCTTATATTCAAGAGGAAAAAACGTCGAGATCACATTGATAAATATAAAATTCTACCACCCACTCAATTGGGATTTAGATAGGAACATAGCTGTGGTACGGCCCTATTAAACATAACGGATCGCGTTCTGAAGGAGTCCGACTCCAGAAATGTTGGTTTATTAATTCTGCTTGATTATAGTAAAGCATTCGACATGATTAATCATGAATTATTTTTATCCATTTTACATTTTACATTTTACATTTTATTGGCCTAGGACCAATAACATTTCTCAGAAAGAACTCAGAAAGTAATATATAATGGTGTATCGTCTAGCACAAAGCAAGTCGGATGAGGAGTAGCCCAAGGTTCAATCCTAGGTCCTCTTTTTTATATAATATATACAAGCAATTTGTCTTCTGTTTTAAAATATTGCAAAATGATAAATAAGAATGCATTCAAAAAACAAATACTGATCTAAATGCCTTGCTGAAAGTATTTACCCCACATAATTTGGTGATTAATTCAGACAAATCAGCTGTTATGTTTTTTGAATCTGCTCCTTCTACAGTGTCCATAAAATTAAATTACCAACTGTTCAAAAAGCAAAAACATTGGTGATAATTGCTCGACAATCGATTGAAATTCACTGATCATGTTTTCATATGTTCTACAAATATCTTTTCTTAAACTAAAAACTTTATATCATAGCAGACATTTATTTGACAAAAAACTAAGATACAACTCTGTGACTCTCTCGTTCTAAGTAATGCAAATTATTGTGATTTTGTATGTGGGGTCTTGTCTTGTCAGTAAGAGATTCAAATAGGTTACAAAAGTTACAAAATGCCTGCCTTCGACTTATACAGTGGTGTCCATGGATAGGGTCCCCTAGGGGGAAAAAATCTTTATTATTCATTAATATTTTATTTTAAAATATTGGAATTTTTATTTAAAAATTTGTATTTAGTCTCTATGCTAGTTTATAAACAACTTTGTTTCATAAAATTTTTGTTAAAAATAATAAATAATGGTACTTCCTTCTTAAAGCATTTTCATATTTTCCTAATTTATTGACACCCGTATATTTAATCTAAAATTTTTATAAGGCAACTCCATTTTCTTAACAAGCAGAACTTTTTATAAAGAATGACTTTTGGTCGTAAAATCAATAATAAAGATTTTTCCCCCTTGGGGACCCCATCCGTGGACACACTGTATATTGAATTAAAAAATTTGATGGAATTTCCCATACATTAGCAAATGCCAGAAAATAGGAGAAAAGTTCATTCATTAACCCTGTTTCACAAAATTTTAATTAAAAAAGTCCTGCGTATCTTTGAAATAAAATTATTTACCGTTCTGATGTTCATAGTAGAAATACACGAAAAAATCTATTGAGATTCCGAAACACCAAACAAAACAATTTAAAAACTCGTTTTCCTACGACCACTTAGGAAAGTGACACATATCACACTATATAGTCCTATGGAAAGTGCCCTATATCACACGCGCATGAATAAGAATTTACTTTTCACCCGTGTACGAATATACTACTTTCCCCAGCAGCTGTCACAAAATGTCAAACAAATCATTTCTATTTTGATCTATGTAATGTCCATATTAATACAAAAATCGATGATTGCTAAATTATTGAAATTGTTGTAAATTAGATCCTAGATATTTATCTTTAACAATTATTATTAAAATAATTTTAAAATAACTAAGATATGTTTGCTCTTTATTCTGGTTAAACACATAACCGATTAGATCATTCAATTTACGCAAGGCCTATTAGCTCAGATGGTTGGGGCGTGAAATTTATCGACTTTGCATTTGAGACCTGGCGAGCGACCGCGTTCAAATCCTGGCTGGGCCAGAATTTTTTTTCGTTTTTTTTTTATTTTTTTTGTTTTTTATTTTTTTTTTTTGTTTAGAAAATATGAAAATTGAATAAATACGATTATTGTTGATTATTTTTTTAAATACATTTTAATTATTATAATAATAACCTGGTTTTACATTTTTTGATGAAATTATTTTGTGGTCGTAGGAAAAATATTGTACATCACTTGTGTGAAAAGTTATTTTCCACACTCGTGGGATAGTCGCACTCGGCTTGTGCCTCGTGTGACAATATTTCCCACTCGTGTGAAAAATGTCACTTTCCACACTCTTAATGTAATATACTATTTCATACCAGATAGCAAAGGAGTATAATAATATTCCTGTATCCCTAATTATTATTTTATCCACAGCATTATTTAAAAGAAAAATGTTTGAAATATTTTATGATAACCAATGCGCAAATTTGTAAGATTGTAAGATTGTAAGATTGTAAGATTGTAAGATTGTAAGATTGTAAGATTGTAAGATTGTAAGATTGTAAGATTGTAAGATTGTAAGATTGTAAGATTGTAAGATTGTAAGATTGTAAGATTGTAAGATTGTAAGATTGTAAGATTGTAAGATTGTAAGATTGTAAGATTGTAAGATTGTAAGATTGTAAGATTGTAAGATTGTAAGATTGTAAGATTGTAAGATTGTAAGATTGTAAGATTGTAAGATTGTAAGATTGTAAGATTGTAAGATTGTAAGATTGTAAGATTGTAAGATTGTAAGATTGTAAGATTGTAAGATTGTAAGATTGTAAGATTGTAAGATTGTAAGATTGTAAGATTGTAAGATTGTAAGATTGTAAGATTGTAAGATTGTAAGATTGTAAGATTGTAAGATTGTAAGATTGTAAGATTGTAAGATTGTAAGATTGTAAGATTGTAAGATTGTAAGATTGTAAGATTGTAAGATTGTAAGATTGTAAGATTGTAAGATTGTAAGATTGTAAGATTGTAGATTGTAAGATTGTAAGATTGTAAGATTGTAAGATTGTAAGATTGTAAGATTGTAAGATTGTAAGATTGTAAGATTGTAAGATTGTAAGATTGTAAGATTGTAAGATTGTAAGATTGTAAGATTGTAAGATTGTAAGATTGTAAGATTGTAAGATTGTAAGATTGTGTAAGATTGTAAGATTGTAAGATTGTAAGATTGTAAGATTGTAAGATTGTAAGATTGTAAGATTGTAAGATTGTAAGATTGTAAGATTGTAAGATTGTAAGATTGTAAGATTGTAAGATTGTAAAGATTGTAAGATTGTAAGATTGTAAGATTGTAAGATTGTAAGATTGTAAGATTGTAAGATTGTAAGATTGTAAGATTGTAAGATTGTAAGATTGTAAGATTGTAAGATTGTAAGATTGTAAGATTGTAAGATTGTAAGATTGTAAGATTGTAAGATTGTAAGATTGTAAGATTGTAAGATTGTAAGATTGTAAGATTGTAAGATTGTAAGATTGTAAGATTGTAAGATTGTAAGATTGTAAGATTGTAAGATTGTAAGATTGTAAGATTGTAAGATTGTAAGATTGTAAGATTGTAAGATTGTAAGATGATTGTAAGATTGTAAGATTGTAAGATTGTAAGATTGTAAGATTGTAAGATTGTAAGATTGTAAGATTGTAAGATTGTAAGATTGTAAGATTGTAAGATTGTAAGATTGTAAGATTGTAAGATTGTAAGATTGTAAGATTGTAAGATTGTAAGATTGTAAGATTGTAAGATTGTAAGATTGTAAGATTGTAAGATTGTAAGATTGTAAGATTGTAAGATTGTAAGATTGTAAGATTGTAAGATTGTAAGATTGTAAGATTGTAAGATTGTAAGATTGTAAGATTGTAAGATTGTAAGATTGTAAGATTGTAAGATTGTAAGATTGTAAGATTGTAAGATTGTAAGATTGTAAGATTGTAAGAGATTGTAAGATTGTAAGATTGTAAGATTGTAAGATTGTAAGATTGTAAGATTGTAAGATTGTAAGATTGTAAGATTGTAAGATTGTAAGATTGTAAGATTGTAAGATGTTAAGATTGTAAGATTGTAAGATTGTAAGATTGTAAGATTGTAAGATTGTAAGATTGTAAGATTGTAAGATTGTAAGATTGTACTGATTGTAAGATTGTAAGATTGTAAGATTGTAAGATTGTAGATTGTAAGATTGTAAGATTCGTAAGATTGTAAGATAAGATGTAAGACTTGTCAGATTGTAAGATTGTAAGATTGTAAGATTGTAATGTTCGTAAGATTGTAAGATTGTAAGATTCTAAGATCTGTAGATTGTAAGATTGTAAGATTGTCAGATTGTCAAGATTGAAGCATTGTAAGATTAAGATAAGATTGTAAGATTGTAAGATTGTCAGATTAAGCTAAGATAGCTCAAGATCTGTAAGATCTGCTAAGATCTGACGATTGTAAGCTCTGTAAGACCTTGTACCCAGATTTAAGATTGTACCGATTGATTTTGTTCGGTTTTTATCTAGGTAGGTTACATCGGCACCGCTTCTCGTTATTACCTTTCCTTACCAAAAACAAAAAGAAAAGTCGTCTGTTTCTTAACGACCCAACGATGCACATGGCTTATAGTACTTATTTTTGTTTTTTAGTTTTTGATTATTATATACATGTGTTACACCATATTATATTAGATTACATTTGCAGGTCTTTGAGGAAGAACAGCTAGAGCTCGATCATAGGACCTTTATTGACCATATTTATTTCTGGTACTTTATATTGTATTTTAAATGGTTAACAAATAATAAAATCATTAAAGAACAATTTGGGTGTCGGAGATTTATGTCCCGATGGACGAATGATTAGAGACATGCGTAGAATACGAATAGGTGGGTTCGAATCCCCTCGAAGATAGAAACCTTTTCAATTTTTCTTTTAAATTTTTTATCAGTTTGGGAAAAATAATTATTATTATTTCTTAGAGACAATTTTGTGGTTTATTTGGGGACCTTCCAAAGAATTTAGTACCTTTGTTTTCAAATCTATAACTGATTGGACACCGAATAGTTGATAGATTCGTGCAAATTTATATTCATACCTATCACTATCAATAATAGTAAAAAAGAAATTCAAAATGGTTTAAAACTTACGTATATTGTCATTAACTGGTCGATTATCTAGTGTGAGCGTCTTACCTAAAATAAAAAATAAATAAATAAATATATTAATCGGTCTTAAATTCAAAATATAATAATGAATCAGAGATAATAAAATGTAATTGTAATAAGTAAATACACACATCTCCAAAAAGGCTTGCCCCCCCCCCCCTGGTAACTTTTACCACGTTCAATATAAGGTGACTATTTTTTGTGAATAAATTCTTCATTATCTTATCATACATAAAAATATTAGGTTGAAAGCAAAAAATTGTTTTAGTTCGAAAATATGCACGTTTTGAAAAGAAATCAGTTTTAAGCTGATTATCGAGTATTACAGTATCAAGTAAATTTGTCATAAAATGCCAGGTCATCCGATATTCTCAGTTCGATCGGGCAAGAATAATGGCCCTTACAACAAAAGGTTTGTCAAATCACCAGATTACAAATCATCTGAATAATTCACGGACTTCGGTAAGGCCATAGCCTCCTAAAATTAGTTTTAGGTGGCTATGGTAAGGCGCATAGTGGCCCTTTTCCAGGAAACGGGCAGTGTTGTACGAAGGCCGGTGACTGGTCGACCCAGGAGTGAAAGGAAAGACCAGTATATGGTAAATTTTACTCGAAGGAACCGAAGTATAACGGGAACAGCCCTTCGAAGTCATTTTTTGATAACTTACCGGAGGGTAGTTTCCAAAAGTACCATAAGAAGGAGAATTGCATTCTTCAAATCTAAGGGCAAGAAACCTTTAAGAATGCGTAGGCTTTTACCTCGACATAGAGCTGCACGTCGCCCAATGGACCTCAAGAGCACAGGAATTGGCTTTATTACCACAATGGTGCAACGTCCTTTTTTCGGACGAGTCACGATTTGGCCTACAGAGTGATAGTCGTCGGGAAGGGTCTGGAGTTGTCCAGGCAGACAGGAGCGACTTACTTTGACAAGAGGTGTTGTTCCCTATCAAGGAGGATCAGTGATGTTTTGGGGGGTATAATGTTTGGTCACCGTACCGCACTTATTTTGATTGAGAACACTATGACAGGTACGCTGAAAACATTATTCAACCAATCATTCAGGACTTGACTGTAGCTGTTCAAGAGGAGTGGGACAATATGCTTCATCATTTTATTCATAACTTGATCCGCGGGATGCCGCGACACGTTGGCCAATTGCCTAAAAGGAGGGGGCGATAATACAGATTATTAAGTTATGTTTTTGTTACGATATAACATTATTTCTCAAAAATTAAAATTTTCCTTACAATTTTTGAACCTTTTTTCTGTAATTTCCTTTATTTTGCATTATTCGGAAAGCAATTTACAAAAGTTTTGTATTACATAGTTTGGTGTTAAAACAAAGAATAATATTCACCATATTTTCAAAATTTAATTTAATTGTTTTTAAAAATACCCAAGACTTTTGGAGATGTGTGTAGTTTCAAGTATTTGATTCTAAAAAAAATCTTATTTTCTATTACAGATATCACACTGACTGCTTTAGTAGTAGATCATCCGAAAATGTAAAGTAAAGAAACATCAAGCTTAGTCTAGCTTTGAAAAATGTTGATAGGTAAATATTCATTATAGGCTGCAATTGTTTATAGTTAAAAATAATAGTATTGGATTGACTAAATGCCCATTGCTGTTACCAAACAATTCTTTAATTTGAAGATATTTTCAATCAGATACATGTAGACAAATAACACCAAAGAATAAGGAATAATAAAACTTTTGCTTTGACTTGTCTTAAAATTTTCAGATAAAACCAAAACCAAAAGCTTAAAAATAGTGTATATAAGAATTAAAATCAGTACTAGTTATTGCAATTCTTTAGATTCGTTAGAAAATAGTAGGACTAGCAAAAACAGGTAGTTATAAATTATAATAAAAACAGTGAAGACGTTTGAGCATACAAATTAGTGGCGGATCCAGAATTTTCTTCAGAGGGAGCGCACGTAAAGAAGTTATCAACAAGAATTTTTTATACATTTATTTTTACTTTATTAATACGTTAAAGTACGTATCAAAAAAACGTAAAATAATAAAAATATATATAAAAATAAAACAAATTTCCCTAATAAGAACAAATCGATAAATTAAACACATTTTTCGTAATAAAAATAAAACAAGGTTCTTGGGGGTAGTATGTAGCAACAATTTTGGGGCAAATCATTTTGAAACTAGATAATGGAAACATGCCTTTTGATCCATCGGGTCTGACAAGGGCTTGATAACTATGTTTTAAGTATTTTTTTAAAACAAAGAATCTTTTTTACCGAACCTTGAAAAATTTTTACAATTTCTTGAATTGTTCCTGAGGTGTTTTTATCACTCCGTTCCAATAGAGATTTTGATAATGATAGATTCAAAGCAGTCTATTGAAATGGCAGTAGGGCTCTAAAATAACCATCGTTATTTTCAGTGAGGTTAAAAAGTGTCATCATTTTCATTAAAACAGTGAACCGTCGTCACGATGTCTTCTTAAAGGAATATTTTGCTGTTCATGTAATATTAGCGTTTTTATTATAGGTACCAAACGGGCTTGATTTTCCATTATCTGCTTCTTTCTTTCTTTCTTTCTTTCTTTCTCTTTCTTTCTTTCTTTCTCTTTCTTTCTTTCTTTCTTTCTTTCTTTCTTTCTTTCTTTCTTTCTTTCTTTCTTTCTTTCTTCTTCTTTCTTTCTTTCTTTCTTTCTTTCTTCCTTTCTTTCTTTCTCTTTCTTTCTTTCTTTCTTTCTTTCTTTCTTTCTTTCTTTCTTTCTTTCTTTCTTTCTTTCTTTCTTTCTTTCTTTCTTTCTTTCTTTCTTTCTTTCTTTCTTTCTTTCTTTCTTTCTTTCTTTCTTTTCTTTCTTTCTTTTCTTTCTTTCTTTCTTTCTTTCTTTCTTTCTTCTTCTTTTCTTTCTTTCTTTCTTTCTTTCTTTCTTTCTTTCTTTCATTCTTTCTTTCTTTCTTTCTTTCTTTCATTCTTTCTTTCTTTTTTCTTTCTTTTCTTTCTTTCTTTCTTTTCTTTCTTTCTTTCTTT